>JAVTVY010024415.1:0-94972 GCA_036873755.1 Hanleya hanleyi
TTGTCATCCTGTAATTGACGATCAAACTTCTCTAAATGATCCACCCACGCTGGGGACGGAGCGCATGTACGAGGCGTCACAGGCTTGGAAGACATGAATGCAGAATCCGCTGCTGTCCGACACTTACTACTAGATGGAACAACCTTCGAAGGGGCGGGCATATCCGGAACCAACGCTAAAAGCGCCTGCATTCTCAGCAAATAATCCATCTTCGACGTATCTTCCGAACTTTCCCGAGAGGAAGACGAATCATCCGACGAACTCGAAGAGACCGGAGATGAGAACGCGAAGATGATAAATCATGATCCACCGCATGGTCAAGGAAAGGCGTCCGATGATAATGAAGATGATAATCTTGATCAGAAGGAGCCGAAACCCGTGGTAAACGGTGAGTAGAATCAGGTGAATGAACTGTCAAAGTACGAGAACGGCGTACCGGCGAGCGGGAGGGCCGTAAATTGGTACCAAAATGAACCGGTGGACGAGAACTACGGATCGGGGATCGAGACCGATGAACCGACGCAACAGAATCACGAACAGGTGAAAACAAACGACAAGATGGAAAATCCGAACGTCGTGTACGAGAACGTGAATGTTTACGTGAATGTCGAGTCGTAGTATGTGAATGATGAAGTGAAAAATCAACAATCGCGGAAACTGGAGATCGTAAGTTCGCAACCTGAACACTTAATGGAAGAACCGAACGCCCTTCCATAGATTTTCCAGCATTAGGAAAACTATATTTAGTTTTAACCCGCAAAGGAGAAACTGACATGCGACGTCGTTTATTTGATTTCTTCCTTCTAGATACATGTGGAGAACCAATAGGTAATGGTGAAATAACCTGGGGCACAGAATTCTTTTGTTTGTCGGGGACAATAGAATGGCCAGCCAAGACCGACCTGGTCTTTGTTGACCGTAACAAAGGAACTGGTTTTGGATCGGCCCTAGACAATGAGTCTCCAGACCGGGTCAAGCTGTCTAGTAACCTAGAATTATCATCGCGTAGGATTGTACCGCTTGGTGGTATACATACTGACGCGGGAGACACTGAGTCTTGACCAGCTCGGTCAAGATCTTCATTAGACTTCATGTCATTAACCAAAGAAATTTCTAAGACCCGTCTGTCGATCTCCGACAAAGACGGGTCATCACAAGAATGTAAAAGAAAAGCCCGACGGGCCTGGGCATAATTCTTCCAGGCCGCCGGGTCCCATAATACACACTCCGCGCACGTGGACGCCCGGTAACATAATCTTTACACGCAAAACAAGCTGTGTGAGCGTCTAAAGGGGGAAACATTTTTCCCGCACGTACGACAAGGAATACAAGACGGAACTTCCGACATAATACAGTAAGTAAGTTCCGAATCAATAACAAAAACTCAACACTTGATAAAGGATATACCAGCGAGACAACAACAACTAATGTTGTAAAATTGCCTCTGAACACTTCCCTAGATGTACACTGCTCGAGCAAACAGGAGAAAGAGGAAGAGAATGGGCTGTGCATTGGCTTTTATGGTAGCCACGTTGGGAAGAGTGAGAGCTCTCCTAGGGGCGGATAACTCTATCTCCTAGGGGAGATAATTTTCAATTTTTAACTTCCGTTTTCTACGTTTGATTGTGCATTTAAATGGAGTTTAAAGGCAATAATTGAAGCAGGTTTACGATTTAGGCAACGAATAACAAGGTTTCATAGGGAAATCCAAGATGGCTGCCTGGTGGCCATATTGGATTTTCGAAACGGACCAAAAAAGGTATCTTGCACAACCAGACCCCAAGGGGAACCTGTGTATCAAATTTGAGAAAGATCCATGCAGTAGTTCCTGAGAAATCATGATAACACGTTTTCTTGGGGAAATCCAAGATGGCTGCCTGGTGGCCATATTGGGTTTTCGAATCGGACCGGAAAAGGTATCTTGCACAACTAGACCCAAAGGGGAACCTGTGTACCAAATTTGAGAAAGATCCATGCAGTAGTTCCTGAGAAATCGCGATAACAAGGTTTCATGGGGGAATCCAAGATGACTGCCTGGTAGCCATATTGGATTTTCGAATCGGACCAGAAAAGGAATCTCGCACAACTAGACCCCAAGGGGAACCTGTGTACTAAATTTGAGAAAGATCCATGCAGTAGTTCCTGAGAAATTGCAATAACAAGGTTTCATAGGGAAATCCAAGATGGCTACCTGGTGGCCATATTGGATTTTCGAATCGGACCAAAAAGGGTATCTTGCACAACCAGACCCCAAGGGGAACCTGTGTATCAAATTTGAGAAAGATCCATGGAGTAGTTCCTGAGAAATCGTGATAACACGTTTTCATGGGGAAATCCAAGATGGCTGCCTGGTGGCCATATTGGATTTTCGAATCGGACCGCAAAAGGTATCTTGCACAACTAGACCCCAAAGGGAACCTGTGTACCAAATTTGAGAAAGATCCATGCAGTAGTTCCTGAGAAATCGCGATAAGAAGGTTTCATGGGGAAATCCAAGATGGCTGCCTGGTAGCCATATTGGATTTTCGAATCGGACCAGAAAAGGTATCTTGCACAACTAGACCCCAAGGGGAACCTGTGTACCAAATTTGAGAAAGATCCATGCAGTAGTTCCTGAGAAATCGCGATAACAAGGTTTCATGGGGAAATCCAAGATGGCTGCCTGGTGTCCATATTGGATTTTCGAATCGGACCAAAAAAGGTTTCTTGCACAACTAGACCCCAAGGGGAACCTGTGTACCAAATCTGAGAAAGATCCATGCAGTAGTTCCTGAAAAATCGCGATAGCAAGAATTGTTTACGGACGGACGGACGGACGGACGGACTGACGACGGACGACGGACAAAAAGTGATTTGAACAGCCCACCATCACCAGGGGGTGGGCTAAAAACGACATTTTTCGTCGATTTTTCGGTCAGATTTTTCGAATTTTCATTTTTGCAATATCTCCACAAAAACTACATGATAAATTAATGAGTAAATGTTAATGTGATGTGAAATAAATAGCTTTTGCTCAATTTTCATTGTAGAATAAGCAGAAATTTTGAAGAAATATGACGAAAACATCACTTTTCTCGTACCCCACGTGACCGACATCTTGAATTTTCCCATGATCCTCTGCTCGGGGCATGACTCCGATATGGTAAACTATGATGTCAAGCAGTTTCAGCTCTCCATTTTTTGTCGTTCTGGAGATAGCACAGAAAGATTTGTAGGGGGGTCCATCTTGCCCCCCCCCCCCCTCCAGGCCTTGTAGGGTTAATCTATCATGTATTTTTTGCTTAGAAATTACTTAAGTACAAAATTCGAAAAATACAACCGTAAAATCGACCAAAACGTACCTGTTTTGAAAATGACACCACTTTGACGTCACCAAAGCGACCATTTTGGATTTTTTTTTGGTGGAGCTTCACCAAAAGGTATTGTGTGATAAGTTTCAGCCTCTAGCTCAAAGGGTAAGAAAATAAATAGAAGAGTCCGAAAAGCGCCCGCCGCCAACTCTCTCGCCCCTTCCCCACCCCACGGGCCCGCCAGGTCTGGACAGTTCTCAAAACGCCCTGGCCAGGTAGGGTGAAGCCTATTTGCATTATTATTCGCTAAGTAACACGTACAAATTTTAATTGGCGGCCGTAAGGGGCTAAGCCGAAATGTTTCTCTTCTAATTTTGGTTACTTTCTCGTAAAAAAAAGTATTGCTTTCATTCTAGCTTATCATTTCGGGCCCATTTTGGGCCTACTTTCATGTTTCTCCGACCGTGCACAGTATCATGAATGAAATAAAATGGAAGCCAAGGAGAGGTCATTCAATAGATCTTTTTATTTGTATTTTTTGTTCTATTACCGTCATGTTTCACCTCGATGCACACTTCTCTGCTGATCGAGTTTCTTAACGCTTCAGATTTTATTTCATGCTCATTTTAAGCTTATATTGTATTATGTTAAATTCAAAACAGCAGTCAAGAGGGTAATTTGTTTTGCTCTTCATCTTTTAATTATTTCCCCTAAAAATGTTTATTTTTCAAACTTTGCGACATCATAGCTCATCATTATACGCTCTCCGCATGGCATTCTTGTTGAAGCATCATGGGCAAATTGCAATTTTTATAACCCTAGATGCCATCTTAGAACATTTATTTCCACATTTCATGTTTTTGCGTCTTGTAAGTTTCTGTCGTACACCACAAGGAATAAATAGGTCAAATTACAACGCATATAAGGGAAGTGGGAAGAGGTACCGACATACTGACAGAGCCACATGACTTCACAATATAGTCTTCCAGTTAACCTATTCTAAAGCACATACCAAGAATCTAACGATTCGTGATATGTGTTGTATCTCAGGTACGCTTTTATTGTACCTGTTCATGTGGCAACTTGGATGAGCGCCGGCATAAGCGCTCCCTAGCACCGGCATAAAAATCTATTCGCTTCATATTATTTATTTTTTTATGACGAGCAACAGCCTAAAACCATGCCGATAAGCGAAGAAATTATATAAATAAAAATAAATAGACAAATCTGACCGGAAAAAGTCTACCAATTTTTATTGTTATTATTATGTTGCTTTCACATCATCAAATCGAGCATCTTGATTTTTTCTTTTCACATTTCTGGTAGGGTTTGACCCAAGGCTATAGGATGGTAAGTTTCAGTCCCAAGCTCAAGGGAGAAGAAAAAATAAAAATAGGGTGCGATCAGTGCAATATGCAGTGGACTGACAGTAGGATATGCATGGCTATGTACCATATATGTTGACAATGCCACATGCGGTAACATCAGATATTTCCGGAAGATGCTGAATAGGTTTCATGAGGAGAAATCATGTACAAAGCAGAACTCCTGTCATTCCACTTACTTTGTATCTGTACATGTAGTAATTGTGAATTTTCTAAAATAAATTTCAATAGAAATAAATAAGTTATGAAGTTACACTCATCTAAAGGATTGATGTTTTAGTAAGCGGGACACCCAGAAAAGTATGTTCGTTTACAGTAACATGACCACGAAGTCCCCTAGGATGGTATAGATTCGCATATTTATTATCACTCGATTTATGCTAGAATATAATGTCATATTGGCGTCAAATATTTTAAACTTGACATAATAAAATACTTGCTGAATTTTTTGTCATCTTCCACAGAGATCAAATATATGTTTCTTAACAGTTTGCTGAATTTGACAATTATATCCTCATGACAGAAGTTATAATAGTGTTTGAAATTTGAAAAATGCATAATTAATTTTCATATTTCTAAGCTATAAATTTACCCTCGCTCACATAAGCGCTAGTTCGCATTCCACTACGGAATCAGGTGGAGATTTTTTAATATCTCAAAAGACGTCCACTGCGCATGCGTCAGCCTCTCTAAAAAAAATTCAGACAGCCTCGAATTCGGCCCATTTTTCTCCTACATGTAGTAGCAGATCACAGGGAGGACAAAAAGCCTTCTTTATTAGATCGGCCAAATCCTTGATCGCACGAGATGGAGGCAATGACTTAGGATGGCGGGCCTCTGGCTTGCCATTCGACATCATCCCAATGCGACTAAACTCAAATGAACTCGAAGGATGCATCTCGGGGAACAATTTGTATAAGCTCATGAGGATATCGGAATATTTTGCCACCTCAATCGCTGGAGGGACAATTATTGCAGGTGAAGGTTGGAGACGAACAGACTCATTCGCCGAAGAATCCGGAGTCTCAGATTGGTTAGGAAGTCCAGACATATATGAATCATAAGGAGCGGCCAGCATGATTTAAACTGGACTATGCACGGGTTGTGTCTGGGACGCTTGTTGTCGCACACGGCTTAACAAGTGGGCATGGGTGAAGGTGTTGAGTAAAGCTGTGCAGAAGGACCGGACGGAACTTGTGACAGATTGAAACCTCCATACACGTTTGATGTATGTTGCAATGTCGGTCGGAATGCATGCCCAGAAGAACCCGGTACCAAACCCCGTCCCTGTGAAACCTGGATAATTCATTGCTGGTGTAGCATTCTGGACGGAAGCAGATGAAATAGGAGGCCCAACAGATCGTACAGTCTGTGTCTCATTCTGCATAGGTGTAGATGATATAGGAGACCCAAAAGATTTTGTATAGTTGGTACCAATCTGTATGGATGTAGGTGACATAGGAGGCCCAACAGATTTTACATTCTAGGTGCCAATCTGCTTGGATACAGATGACATAGGTGGCCCAACATGCATGGGTGTAGAGGGTGTAGATGACATAGCAGACCCAGCGGATTTTACAACCTGGGTACCAATCCGCATGGGTGCAGAGGACTTGGGGTCCCAACGTTTTCATCAACTGTGAACCAATCTGCATTGGCGCAGATTACATGGGGTCCCAAAAGTCTTCATCAACTATGTACTAATTCGCATGGATGCAGATGACTTGAGAGCTCCTAATGTGATGTCTGACTCGGTACCAACATACACTGGGGTAGATGTCGATGGAGCATCCACAGCTATAGTCGAGGATGACATTGACTCATGCACCAAACATCATGGCTGAAGAGAACCTTGGAGCTCCCTGGACAGCCGGGGTGGAACTCTTTGGGTAGTAAACGGTAGGACCGGTCATCACTTGTACTTTGGTACAGGTATAGGCATTAGTAGGACCTGAATACATTTCTCTGGCAATAGTTATGTGGTCGGAATTACCAACCCAGCCAAAGAAAGAAGGTATCTGTACACTCGCCTCAAAACTCCTTCCCATAATTTGACTCCAGACGTCCAACACATTCGAAGGTCTGACACACATTTGAAAAAGATGCATCAGTGGGAGGGGTAATCGGAAAACGATAGCCGAGACCATGAGGTACCGTCGGGACAGGAGACGGGTGAAGTAATTTAGTTTGTACAGCAGAAGTCAAACTAGAGGCAGTCTTCTCCTTTGCCCCACGTAAACGTGTGTGACATAACACGTAACACGTTGGGGTGGGAGAACATTTAAACCAGGAGCCTGGCCTTCCGTGGTCAATGACGAATTATAGGAACCGATTAAAAAACGTCCAAACACATCATTGGGCCATCAGAAACATTCGGTACAATGGTATGAATGATCGCAGATAAACTTCCCGACACCTCTGACAAGACGCGTGCAAGTTGTACACGGGATTCGTGTGCTGACATGTAGCACACGCCATCGCCAAATAATCGGCCATTACGGCCTTATTTCTCGACAAACTTTGTCAAGCACGGATACGCTTTTGGTAAATATCCACAGCTGCAATGGTAATCCACAGGAATTTTCCAAAGTACAGTAATATCTCAGATAGAGTTGGCTTGAAATCACGGTCAATTCCAATGTATATCCTGCAGGTTGTTGTTGTTGTTGTGGAGAAGAAAAAAGGGCCGAATTCGAGGCTGTCTGAAGGTTTATAGAGAAGTTGACGCATGCGCAGTAGACGTCTTTTGAGTTATTCCACTTGAATCCATAGTGGAATACCGAGTAGCGCACATGTGAGGGAAGGTAAGTTTATACTGCATAAGACATTGGGGCACCATATTATGCTGGCAGAAACTAAAACAATTTTCACGGAGATAAGTTATCTCCGATCAGTAGTAATCAATTCAAATACCGTCCAAAATATCAAGTGTATTTTAGATTAGGTAATCACTGACAGTGACAAGTTGAGAGTCAAACCCGAAGGTATGTTTTCGTCAGTATTTAAATATTAAGACTGTCATATTTACGTCAAGATATCAAACATTAATCCCTTTTTCGTCGATTCATAGATACTAAATATTATATGGATTCCGACATCATGACCAACGCTTTGCTGCATTTTATAATTATAACGCTGAATGGCCCGCTAAGTGGGCATGTACGTCACAATGTAATTCGTATTCACGAATAAAGGTAACCGATTTAATGTTTTACAATTCTGATACTACAGGAACGTGTGGCAATACATGGGCAGCTCTTGAATAGTTTATAGCCACTTAGTCAGCACAAAATAAAAATGCATAGTACTCCCATTCACGAGAGTTGTCCGATGAGATATGACTGCATACCCAGTGGTTCCTGAGTTAGGAGTTGTTGATATCCATCAGAGTGCGGGATGAAATCATTTGTCTTCTCGGTTGGGATAAATCCTTGTTTCAAAATCAGGACCATGCGATGACACTATTATTATATAGAAACATACACGTTTGGCAAATATACAGAAGGATGGATATACATTGTAGATACGGTACATTTAGGTTTTTTAAGATATCACAACATACAAATTCACCATACTATTTTGCGGCGATCTACATCGTGGCTAAACAACTTGCACATATGATTCACTCACCAATGATTTCCACATTTTATGTTATTATCTTGGTACATGTACACTAATTTTTACCCGCAATATTTTTCCAACAATGCAACATGTTAATCTCAAATATTAGTCCCATAGTAGATTAGCTAGCCAGGCTGATTCAATTGTAGGCCAGCCATGTATTGGAATACACAACGTGGACTACGGTTAGCTACTGAATCCAGGATCTTGAACTTGTATTCAGCATACATGTACATGTGCCCCATTCCAATTTCGACACTAATTTTCTATCGTCTATCATATATACTTATAACACAGGGATACATTTGGGTCTGGCCAACACCACCCCCTGTGACCCTTTCCAAAATAGTTTTATGTCACTCTCCTGTGCAAGACTTTGAACATGTCGTATAAATTGTATCTCTACATCAAGCGGTTATGGAGTTATGGGACAACACGATTTGGACGACGGCTATCTGCTGAATGTAGGATTTCATACTTGTACTTGACATAATAAAAACAGACTCAAAATGTCTTACGGAAGAACTTGATGCTAAAGGTCATATGTATCCACATGAGATTTCTCGACTCTCTATACCACAATCCCTCATCAGGACCTTATTGACCGTCTAAGTTCATCAATAGTATCTGTGTTCAAGAAAACTGATCGTAGATATATTAATGTCGGATGCCATAAAGCATTCTTTAGCTCGACTACATACAAGAGATATCATTCATGAGATGTTTCTTTGTTTATAGAGTTGCTTGACTTTCTCATTAATAATATCTATGTGAAATTTGGCAACACAATATATCAGCAGCATATAGGTATTCCAATGGGTACTAATTGTGCACCCCTGTTGGCTGACCTATATCTGTTCTCTTATAAATATGACTATATGCAGGCGCTTTCAAAAACCGATCCATTCAAAGCCTTCACTGGATTTGAAGGAAACTACAGATAACCCTACAGGCACATCATATTTAGACCTATATCTCTATGAAAATGAAGCGGGCCTCCTCTCTCATCGACTGTATGACAAAAGAGATGATTACAATTTTGACATCGTAAACTATCCCTTTCTGGAAAGTAATATTCCAGTGGGACCTGCATATGGCATATACATATCACGCCTAGTAGCATTTGCTAGATCCTGTGTTAAATGTGACGATTTAAAATCAACGTCAACAACAATGTTGCAGAAACTTATAAAACATGGCTACACCACCAAGCGCCTGCACTCAAAGTTTCTCAAATTTGGCGATACATATCGCATGCTGATAGCAAAATACGAGCGTAGCGTGCAAGATCTATGGCGTTACGTTTCGTAACTTGTGTCTAATTCCGCTTAAGCCGGGGCTAGGGGCCGTATGAACCCATGTACTTCAAGTTCCTCATGGTACTCATATAAACAGTCACAATCAAAGCGTGACTGAGATACATCATTCTTTAGATGACGACTTTACAACGAATATTATGGATTAAGAATACTGATCAGCGATACGGATTTGATATTTTTGGAACATCATGATGTCTTGCCGGCATCATTGAAAACTGTTGACCGCTTCTCTCTTGCAGGAAACAAGCCTATGTTTATGTATACTATGATTGTCTTTTTGAATTTGGTGCTAATACTTTTATATGGAATATGGAATAGGTCTTTGGATTATGGACCCGGATATTCTCTAATGGACGACGGCTGAATAATGAATGACTGACCAGACGCTTGTAATCTGAATACATGTACACTACCCAGATTACTAGGTTCTAGTAAATTATATACTTGTAATTATGACATCACATAGTACAAGTTACAAAGATGATCTGTCCCTCATTGCGCTTCAACAGCTTCTCAGTGAATAATCAATAATGCCTGTTCCTACGAAGTAGGCTACAGATCGCAAATTGTCCGGTAATGAGTGAGTGAGTCAGTCCATCCGAATCCTTTCGTCGGCAAAATAAGGAGAACCGTTGACATTAGAACCTTGATTTTTGGCATGAACGTGCATTAGGGCATTGTTACCAGCAAGTCCTGATCTGAAATAATTCTGATTAAAATTAGATATAATATTAACACTTCAGTATATTGTTATAGATACATACCATCCATGTGGCCTTTAACAGTATCATGTTCCTTTTATGACCATGAAGCCCCGGGAACTCCTTATCAGTGGATTTAAAAGTCATTAAGGCTTGTCCTTGGAACAAACACAGAGAGAGGCTCTATCGGAGCCTTGTGGTATTTAACAGTGATTTATATCCAAGCCCACTGAGATAAGGCTGGTTTGTACTCGTGCTGCTGTCACATCAAATTACAGTGGTCGGTGTCCTGTATAGCAGATACTATAGTATATTATGCCTGTCAACTACCCTGGAACATTTCCTAGCTTAGACATTAAACAGCCCGCTAAACTTGCCATCAAATGTGATAAGTCTGGGAGTACAAGAATGTGCGGTGTATTTTCTCTGGACTGTGTAGGCTGTACAGTCTGAATGACGACAGCCTAGCAGAATTAGTTAAAGCTAGGTGGTTTAACGTTTATCAATGAAGAAAATCCCCGATCAACCACCATAGAATATAATGTGAAACAAGAAAACCGTAATAGTACATTCATCAGATTGCCGATGCCCAAAATGTGTTGTCTCATATATCTAGATAACAACGTGATGTAGAGACGCTATTTATTCGTCTTTGTACCGGTTATGCTCAGGAGAATGACATAGAATCATTATTATCTTGTGCATAGAAGGTGTTGGTCTTGAGTTGAATTACCGTAAACTACATAATGCTACCTTTCTACCATAGTACTATATATATAAAAATTTGTTGTATTGTTGGGAAAATAATGTGATTCAAAAAGTTGTTTTGATCCTGTACAAGGGCACTGAAAACCATTAAAGAGAGGTAAATGTATTTTCACACGTAAAGCTTGAAATCTACTGAACCTATATTATTCAATCTGTTTCCTTTAATTAAAAAATTGTAAAATTAAATCGGCGAGTGTTATTTATTTTGGAATGAAGGCGCATTAAGAGACTGTTACCAACAAGTTCTGAGCTGACCTACTTTTGATGAAAATTTCTGGTGATCATTGGCGATTCTGACTTGGGCGGTGCCCATCTTAATATAGGCAGGATTTCAACTGGGGGTGGGGATTTCCAAGAGTTCAGTTCGCGTTCGAGTCCTAATGCCTACTGCACTTCGTAGGTCCTGTGACGTTAGTCACACTGCCATGTTAGTACTGTGAGTTACGAATTACTGCCATGGGGTAAAACACTCTGTGTGGCAGATATATTGACCGTTTGAGATACATGTATATTATAACGTGCAGTGGTCAATTCGCCATGGTCACTATGCAGGGGAGCTCGAAATGGAGTACATTATTTGATGTCATCAATACTATAAATTAGAGCAAATTTACGGTCAACATATATGGGCTATATTTATTACATGATAATATTTCAACATATCTGGTCTCCTGTGTATTTATGCCTGAGGTAGAGACCGACAGCCCCTATTCATACTAGTCTGAATGTCTACGTGAGGCCAGTATGACCTTTACTCTCGACTGCATATATTCGAGCATATATCATTACATACTTTGCTTGGTGGGGTAGCCTACACTATCTCGGTCATTGGAGTGTGTGAAAGAATAGTGTACTCCCTCAACGGATTTTATAACGGGTATGATGTGATGCTACTCAGTGCATTTATTTTATATTATGTTGCAGGAATTATACCCTTCGGAGACAAATGAGCATACACTCGTCTTGCATAACAAGACCCAGTAAAAAAATGTATACTGTAAGAGTGGGCACGTAGTTGAGAAAAATAAATCAACACACACGTTAGCAAATTATCACGATTGGAAGTAAGGAATATATTGGAGCAAATCTGATCAAGGGGACACGAATTTTACCAATTGAATTGGCGGGACTAAATTTATAAGCATGTGCTGTGTCGGTAAGGAAATAAAATATAGAACCATTGTTCGACGACAAAGCATTCACCAATAATCAGCACCAAACTGTGTGCAGACCAATGCATGTAGTTAGCACAAAAAGAAGCAGAACTACTGTGTAGTCCTGGTTGACCTTGTTTCGTTTAGCGGTACACAGAACGTCCGAGCTGGCCGAGCATAACCTCCGGAACTGATAATAGTTACGAAGAGACATGAGATTGACCTACTTTGTATCGAATAATGGGATACTTTGGTTAGGGGAGATAACTTACAAGCCCTCATCTATGAATATGGATTTATAGTATGGAAGGCAACGCCGCCAAAAATAATGAAGGCCGGGGGGAGGGGGGGGAGGCAAAATGGCCCCCTATCAAACTTTCTGCGCTATCTCCGGAACGATAAAAGATGGACAGCTGAAACTCCGTGACTCTATAGCTTATCATATGTCATGTTGAGCCTATTTGCATAATCCCCTGATCAGAGGGTCATGGGAAAACTCAAGATGGCGACCACATGGCGTACCAGAAAAGTGATGTTCTCGTCATATTCCTTCAAAATGTCTACTTTTCCGCGATGAAAAGTGAGCAAAAATTCTTTTATTTCACATCACATTATTATTTACTAATTTATCATGCAGTTTTTGTGGAAAAATTGCATAAATGAAAAATTCGGTATAGTGTCATAAGTTTCAGCCCCTAGCTGAAGGGGTAAGAAAAATAACTTTGCCCGCCCCCCCCCCCCCCACAGGCCTGAAAAGGTCCTCACAAAGCCCACTCCAGATAGGGTTAACCGCCACTGAACAATGGTTTTTATGCAGTCCTGAACGAATTCTCTGCCAGATAAGTTAGTTAAGTATGTACATTGTATATATTATCCAATAATGTATATATATGTTCTCAATACTGTAAAAATGTTACTTGTTACGTGAGGCAATGGCCAGGGTGGAATAAAGTTGAAGTTGAAATATACATGGTCAGAAGTCAGAAAAACTGATTTTATGAACTTCTGACATGGTACATATTTACATTTTTATAGCTGACTACTAGTAGGTTATCTTCCTCAGGCCCGTAGGCTGGGGGGGGGGGGGGGGTTCGGTGGGTGCGTACGCACCTGCCCCGCAGAGCAGACCGAGTTCCGCTGCCGGGGGAAAAAAAATTCAGAGTGCACGGAAGGACCTTCATGCGGGCATCCATGGGCCAGGAGCGATTGACCTCCCTGGCATTGCTACACATTCAGTTGGCTCCCCCCCAGTTTCAACAAAAGCTGGATGACTTTTTCATGATTTTGGTCCTAATGTGACCAGATAAACAGGCCGGTTTTTTCCACTGAAGGCCAGGTTTTCACGGAGCGGTGACTTTGCACTGGAGGGGCACGTTGCTGTTTGGGTTAAATGCTCTGATTTGCTCATTCTTCTGTTCCGTTCACAATGACCAATAACTGTTTTAGATGTTAATTTACATAGAAATTGCATTCGCTTTATTGGACGATTATCTGCTTATCAAATTTAGAAATCAACATTGCGTTCATATTATTTCTTTTTTGTGTTCACATATTTATCTTCAAACACGTCAGCGCTCTCCAACCCTCTGCTGAAATGTTACTTTCTTCGAGATCACTGCGTATAGTTCGAATTTTGGAAAGGAAAAAATACTTCTTTTACATTCAAAAGTTATCAACTCAATTTTTCTTCTAAATGACAAAAAAATCACAAAAACAATCTCAAAATGCAGTTGATTATATAGTGATGATACGTCGTTTTGTATGCCGGAAATCGGCCAGAATGCGTCGACAGCCATCTAGGAGCGCGGAGCTTCCGGTGCCTAGGCGGCCCCTGGACCCTCGCCTAAAGTGCTATGATAGTCGAGCCCCCCACTTTTTGGGAGCTTCCGCCGGCGCTGTACATTGTTATTCTTAACGTGATCAAGTCTTTGCTGATTGACATATTTTCTTTATGACAGATAGCGGCGAAATATACAGTAATAAACATGGACCAGTTCCTTGATAATAGGATGGCTCAATCGGAGGAATTGTTGGTGTGATTTATCCATCTCTTTACCAGATCGTAACAAGTGTGAACTGAAGTGGCACAAATATATCGGCAGGCCGGTGTGGAGGCTAAGAATATCCCATATTAAGAGTGCAAGGACACTCTTCTCCAGATATCTCCAGAGGTAGGACACTCTTCACTCAATAAAAAGATAGGAAACGGGACACTTATCCCTACTCTTAGCCACCACACCGGAGTGAGGAGTTAATGATAATAATCTTGATCAAAGGGGGTTTTCCATGGTCGATTATAGTCATATACTGAATTTATCAGTCGAAAAAAATGCAGTTGGCGGATGTCGAAAATATGCTGTCAAAATGCGCCAGAACGCGCCATATGGCATCTAAATTTTCAACAAAAAAATCCGGGGGGGCATGCACCCGGACCCCCCTAGCCGGGCTTCGCGCCTGCGGCGCTCGCATTAGGAGTTCCGGAATATTCTCTACCGACCCCCCCCGTTGCCAAACCAGCCTACGGGCTTGTTCCTCATTGGCCCAAGTAAACCTTGCTGCTCCAAAACAACCCATGATGCAATGCATAACATTGACAGCCCTTCTCAGATGTTTGCATCAGAAAAGGCATTGACCAATGACATGCATGAAAGTTTGGTATGGGGCAGCAAAGTTGACTTGGGCCGAACTGTTACACAGGCTACGTTTTACCGTTCTTTCATTACCTATAAAGCAGATATCTATAAATTTAATCTTTACATCAGAGAGGCCGAGAAGCCCCGTCAATTCAATCAGTAAAATCCGTAATCTTAAAATCTCTAAATTTATATAAATTAAATCCCTACAGTATCAGTGCTACTCCAATATATTTTTTCTCAAAAATTCTTATTTCTAAATTGTATTACTAACGTGTGTATTGTTTATGTATGTCTTAATTACGTGCCCAGTTGGTAGTGTATATTTGTGGAGCCTTGTGGAAGACGATAAAGAGCGATTTCTCCTCGAAGGCATTTGCTTGAACTGAGTCATCATGGTAATTCACAGAACATGAACACATCTAGCGAGTCCATTTTCCTGGATACCAATGGAATGTCTTGTCATCGAATGAGTGACGCTCGAATGCATTCGCAACTTCTCGGGGATCTCCGGTTTGAGATGTCCCTCGAAGGCCATTGACGCCATATTGGACTAGAGCGTGGTCACGTGTGTTTCGGTGTCAGGGAACTGTCAGTGACGTCACGGGGATTATATCTTGCCAATACGTGGCGTGTGTACCATTTAAACTGATGGTTTTCTATTGAAACGTGCTTCGAATGAAAAGAATAAACAGTTTTTAGCCCACCATCACCAGATGGTGGGCTGTTCAAATCACTTTTCGTCCGTGGTCCGTCGTCCGTCCGTCCGTCGTCCGTCAGTCAGTCCGTCCGTAAACAATTCTTGTTATCGCCATTTCTCAGGAACTACTTTATGGATCTTTCTCAAATTTGGTACACAGGTTCCCCTAGGGGTCTAGTTGTGTCAAATACCTTTTTCGGTCCGATTCGAAAATCCAATATGGCCACCAGGCAGCCATCTTGGATTTCCCCTTGAAACCTTGTTATCGCCATTTCCCAGGAACTACTTCATGGATCTTTCTCAAATTTGGTACATAGGTTCCCCTTGGGGTCTGGTTGTGCAAGATACCTTTTTCGGTCCGATTCGAAAATCCAATATGGCCACCAGGCAGCCATCTTGGATTTCCCCATGAAACCGTAAACAATTCTTGTTATTGCCATTTCTTTAGAACTACTTTATGGATCTTTCAAATTTGGTACACAGGTTCCCCTAGGGGGTCTAGTTGTGTCGTAAATACCTTTTCGGATTCGAAAATCCAATATGGCCACCAGGCAGCCATCTTGGATTTCCCTGAAACCTTGTTATCGCCATTTCCCAGGAACTACTTCATGGATCTTTCTCAAATTTGGTACATAGTTCCCCTTGAGTCTGGTTGTGTGTAAGATACTTTTTTTTTGTCTGATTCGAAAATCCAATATGGCCACCAGGCAGCCATCTTGGATTTCCCCATGAAACTTGTTATCAAGGATTTCTCAGGAACTACTTTTATGGATCTTCTCAAATTTGGTACACAGGTTCCCCTTGGGGTCTAGTTGTGCAAGATACCTTTTCTGGTCCGATTCGAAAATTCAATATGGCCACCGGGCAGCCATCTTGGATTTCCCTATGAAATCTTGTTATCACCATTTCTCAGGAACTACTGCATGGATCTTTCTCAAATTCGGTACATAGGTTCCCCTAGGGGTCTAGTTGTGTCAAATACCTTTTTCGGTCCGATTCGAAAATCCAATATGGCCACCAGGCAGCCATCTTGGATTTCCCCTTGAAAACTTGTTATCGCCATTTCCCAGGAACTACTTCATGGATCTTTCTCAAATTTGGTACATAGGTTCCCCTTGGGGTCTGGTTGTGCAAGATTCCTTTTTCGGTCCGATTCGAAAATCCAAGATGGCCACCAGGCAGCCATCTTGGATTTCCCCATGAAACCGTAAACAATTCTTGTTATCGCCATTTCTCAGGAACTACTTTATGGATCTTTCTCAAATTTGGTACACAGGTTCCCCTAGGGGTCTAGTTGTGTCAAATACCTTTTTCGGTCCGATTCGAAAATCCAATATGGCCACCAGGCAGCCATCTTGGATTTCCCCTTGAAACCTTGTTATCGCCATTTCCCAGGAACTACTTCATGGATCTTTCTCAAATTTGGTACATAGGTTCCCCTTGGGGTCTGGTTGTGCAAGATACCTTTTCGGTCCGATTCGAAAATCCAATATGGCCACCAGGCAGCCATCTTGGATTTCCCCATGAAACCTTGTTATCGCGATTTCTCCGGAACTACTGCATGGATCTTTCTCAAATTTGGTACACATGTTCCCTTTGGGGTCTAGTTGTGCAGATACCTTTTTTTGTCCGATTCGAAAATCCAATATGGCCACCAGGCAGCCATCTTGGATTTCCCCATGAAACCTTGTTATCGCCATTTCTCAGGAACTACTGCATGGATCTTTCTCAAATTCGGTACATAGGTTCCCCTAGGGGTCTAGTTGTGTCAAATACCTTTTTCGGTCCGATTCGAAAATCCAATATGGCCACCAGGCAGCCATCTTGGATTTCCCCTTGAAAACTTGTTATCGCCATTTCCCAGGAACTACTTCATGGATCTTTCTCAAATTTGGTACATACGTTCCCCTTGGGGTCTGCTTGTGCAAGATTCCTATTTCGGTCCGATTCGAAAATCCAAGATGGCCACCAGGCAGCCATCTTGGATTTCCCCATGAAACCGTAAACAATTCTTGTTATCGCCATTTCTCAGGAACTACTTTATGGATCTTTCTCAAATTTGGTACACAGGTTCCCCTAGGGGTCTAGTTGTGTCAAATACCTTTTTCGGTCCGATTCAAAAATCCAATATGGCCACCAGGCAGCCATCTTGGATTTCCCCTTGAAACCTTGTTATCGCCATTTCCCAGGAACTACTTCATGGATCTTTCTCAAATTTGGCACATAGGTTCCCCTTGGGGTCTGGTTGTGCAAGATACCTTTTTCGGTCCGATTTGAAAATCCAATATGGCCACCAGGCAGCCATCTTGGATTTCTCCATGAAACTTTGTTATCGCGATTTCTCAGGAACTACTTCATGGCTCTTTCTCAAATTTGGTACACAGGTTCCCCTTGGGGTCTAGTTGTGCAGGATACCTTTCTGGTCCGATTCGAAAATCCAATATGGCCACCAGGCAGCCATCTTGGATTTCCCCATGAAACCTTGTTATCGCCATTTCTCAGGAACTACTGCATGGATCTTTCTCAAATTCGGTACATAGGTTCCCCTTGGGGTCTAGTTGTGCCAGATATGTTTTCTGGTCCGATTCGAAAATCCAATATGGCCACCAGGCAGCCATCTTTGATTTTCCCATGAAACGTTATCGCGATTTCTCAGAAACTACTGCATGGATCTTTCTCAAATTTGGTACACAGGTTCCCCTTGGGGTCTGGTTGTGCAAGATACCTTTTTCGGTCCGATTCGAAAATCCAATATGGCCACCAGGCCGCCATCTTGGATTTCCCCATGAAACTTTGTTATCGCGATTTCTCAGGAACTACTTCATGGATCTTTCTCAAATTTGGAACACAGGTTCCCCTTGGGGTTTAGTTGTGCAAGATACCTTTTCTGGTCCGATTCGAAAATTCAATATGGCCACCGGGCAGCCATCTTGGATTTCCCTATGAAATCTTGTTATCACCATTTCTCAGGAACTACTGCATGGATCTTTCTCAAATTTGGTACACAGGTTCCCCTTGGGGTCTAGTTGTGCAAGATGACTTTTCTGGTCCGATTCGAAAATCCAATATGGCCACCAGGCAGCCATCTTGGATTTCCCCATGAAACCTTATGGCCATTTCTCAGGAACTACTGCATGGATCTCTCTCAAATTTGGTACACAGGTTCCCCTTGGGGTCTAGTTGTGTCTGTTCCGATTCGTAAATCCAATATGGCCACCAGGCAGCCATCTTGGATTTGGCCATGAAACTTTGTTATCGTCATTTCTCAGGAAGTACTGCATGGATCTTTCTCAGGTTTGATACACAGGTTCCCCTTAGGATCCAGTTGTGCAAGATACCTTTTTCGGTCCGAATTGAAAAATCCAATATGGCAACAAGGCAGCCATCTTGGATTTCTCCATGAAACCTTGTTATCGCGATTTCTCAGGAATTACTGCATAGATCTTTCTCAAATTTGGTACACAGTTTTCCCTTGGGGTCTAGTTGTGCAAGATACCTTTTTTGATCCGATTCGAAAATCCAATATGGCCACCTTCAGCCATATTGGATTTCCCCATGAAAATTTATCGTCATTTCTCAGGAAGTACTGCATGGATCTGTCTCAAATTTGATACACAGGTTTCCCTTGGTGTCTAGTTGTGCAAGATGCCTTTCCCGGTCCTCTTTGAAAATCCTGTATGGCCACCAGGCAGCCATCTTTGATTTCTCCATGGAACTTTATCGTCATTTCTCCGGAAATACTGCATGGATCTTTCTCAAATTTGGTACACAGGTTCCCCTTAGGGTCTCGATATGCAAGATGCCTTTTTCGGTCTGAATCGAAAATCCAATATGATCACCAGGTGGCCATCTTCGATTTTCCCATTTTGTTATCGTGATTTCTCAGGAACTACTGCATGGATCTTTGTTAAATTTGGTACACAGTTTCTCCTTGTCTAGTTGTGCAAGATACCTTTTTCGGTCCGAATCGAAAATCCAATATGGCCACAAGGCGGCCATATTGAATTTCCCGTTGAAACATTGTTATCGTGAATTCTCAAGAAATATTTCATGGATCTTTCTGAAATTTGATACACAGGTCCCACATGGGGCCTAGTAGTGCAATATACCTTTTTTAGTCCGATTCGAAAATCCAAGTTACGCTTGAAATTAATACGGTATTCTCGAGTTGTGACGTTGCATCACACGAGTCGGCGGATCAAACGGTGGGGCATATTCTATATATTGACTATAGAGAACATCCATATCTTCACCATATCAAGGAGTTCAAATAATTCGGAATTAAAGCGTATTTCTTCAAATTTTAAATCAGTTTTCTTTAGTCCATGCAGTAGCAAGTGAACTGCTCCATCCTTTCGTCTGCCGGCGGGTCGGCTACATGAAGGGACGTCACTCTTGTGGCTCAACGTCACAACTCGACAACTGTAGATTACTGCATGTTTCGATCCAAGGGAGATAATCAGGATTCAGGCACTTTTGAAGTTTCAACATTATTGTGCGGACCGGATCCCTTGTACCATCTTACTATTTTCGAGCATGATATCTTGAAAGAGACATCTCAAACTAGCCCAGTAAGCAGAACAGAATTAGCATTCGTTCCTAATTATAGAATCTTAAGTATGTTTCATAGCTCATGCCAAAGTGTCAAAGAGATTGGACCTCCCTTCCAGTACCCAATGATGACATGTGCAAAAAAAAATACAAAAAAAAATACTACAAAACAAAGGCGAAGGATCCTCTGTACATGTACTTTCACTTTCAGACTACCTTTGCTCATTTCTCTTGTATTGCAACAACCGATATTAGTACAGTTTCTAGAAATCTTGAAACTCGTGAAACTTAGATTATATCTTGATGTTTTTCAGTGTCCCTTTTCCGATCTTTTTCGCTCAAATTCGAAATTCTGTAAACAAAATTACAAATCAATCGTTTCTTCGTAGGGAGCGTTCCCATTTAACGTTCGTGTTTTCATGGTTTAAACCATTTCGTTTAAACCATGCCACGAACGATGGGTGTATCGTTCGTTCGTTTTTTCAAAAAAACCATTGAAAAAACGAACGACGAAAAAACCATTGCGTTCGTTCGATGGTTTTCTATAGAGTTTCCAAGGCTGTGACTTGCTGCAGAAAAAAACGATTAAAATTAGTTCCGCCTGAGTGACGTCACGCTAAGACACGCCCACACACTGCTCGAATGATAATAGCCTAGCTCAAACGTGGAGGCTGTTAAGCCGTCGATAACAGGCCTACCGGTATATACCCGGCACCGTATTAAACTGACCACGGTGTGTGTGCATTCTGACGAGAATTTATAAATATAATCTATCATGAACTATTCAGTGTTGGGTTTTTTTCTTTTTCTTCTGCTTCTTTTTGCGTCCTTGTCCACGAAATAAGTCAATGTTTGCATTTACTACCCGTTGTGAAAAACTACGAGCGCCATCTGTTAATATTATCGCAGAAGTATAGGCCCCTAGCTAGCGGTATCTCTACATTTGAATTATGAATTTAGATTGCACTACTTGTACAATGAATTTATTAACACCACTGCCCATAATAATTATATCGGCCACGAATATGTCTAGCTTTGAGTCTATTATTTTCTAATTCAGAATCGCAGAAAGCCCCTATCGATTGCGTTTTCATGGTAAAAGGACAAGAAAATAACTAAAAATACTCTTCATTGTAGAGTGATTTTATTCACCGGAAATCGCTCTGAACGCTTCCCCGGGGATCTAGACCCCAGGAGCTTCCAGGACCCAGGCGTCCCCTCGACACTCCCCTTGCCTCGTGAGGCCGTACCACTATTCAATTTGCTTTCGACGCCCAGCCAAGATTCACATCTCACATTTTTTCAGGAATAAGACACCAAAAATTTCTTGTAATGTTGAATGATTGATATTATTTTTTATTTAAATTCATTTAAAAACATACGCAGCGCTTTTGTGAAGAATGCCTAAATTTCCATGTCAACACAATTTAGTGTTATTCTTGAAATAAACACTTCGTTTCAAAGTTATTAATCATTTGAAATGTCAGCATGTCATGTATTTTGCGATACATACTAAATGATAATAAGCGTGGCTTGAATTTTCCGGCAAAATTTGTCTATCTGGCCTATGCAAGTAATATATTTAACTCCATGGTTAAACTGATGTTGTATGACCTGCCCGCAGTCTGACTGAAGAGGAGACCATGGTGGGCGGGGGGGGAAATGACGTGTACGAGATTTACTCCAATCTCGTGAGAGTGTCTAGAACACCACACCGCCATTTTCAATATCGATTTCCAGCCGTAAAGACGTACTCAACAATATCATCCGTAAACAACAACAACAACAACAAACAACAACAGTGAAGCTGTTCAAGACGCTACCTATTGTAACTACTGGACAAATCTGAGACGGAGCAGACGGAAGTGGTTGGACCAGAACGAAGAAATAAAGTGCCGTAGACCACGGAGCCAGACAGTTCAAAGTGAGTAACGTATTTATTTATACCCGGCCGGTTGTTTAGGCCTAAAATATTATAATCTCCGCTTACTGCAGGTCCACAGGGGCTTGTAGCTGGTCGGTTATTAATTATGATATTAATATTTATATATACTCCCCTCCTACTCTGTATATAGAGTAGGAGGAGAGGATATATAAATATTATTATCATAATTAACAACCGACTAGCTATACAAGCCCCTGTGTGCAGGTCCGGAAATGGGTGATTCTACTATTCCACGGAAAAGTATCTTGAATATGACGGAAAAGGTACTTCACCGATGATAACTTGTTGTTGTTGTTGTTGTTGTTGTGGATATGAAGGTATGAACGTGAGCGAAATCTTTTTTACATCGAAAAACTTATAAACGGGAAAGGGGTCGCACTAAATACAGACTGGTACAGACCGATACAGACCAACACAGACCGATAGTTATAAAGGACAGACCGATACTAAAAACAGACCGATAACTATATATCATAGCTTACGGCCTTCAGAAGACATAATTAGTCATTTGTGGCATTTTCTCGTGAAAAAAAAGCTGCTGAAAGCGTAAAATGGTGTGGCAATCAGCTTCCCGCCAGGCCCTACGGGGAGCGGCACACGGCCAATTCGCCCGCCTGGATCGCGTAGCCCCTTCCATGCACTGACTCTCCCGGAGGACCGGTTCGGCTGGTGTGTTTATTCAAAAGCAGTAGATACTGCGATAAATTCCACAAATTAAAACAAAGAGCTCGCTTTTCATGAGCAGCAGTGATACCATTATTAATATCAAAGGACCAAGATACACAAAAAATCACATTTTGGATGATGTGAAGTGTTTTACAAAACCTACTGAAACATTTCAGTATTTACATCGAAATTCAGCACATTCGCTGTTCAGTTTCAAATCCTTTATGAAAAGGTAAACTATAAGATATGTACGCAATTGCAATAACCACGCAGACTTCCGTCATAAACTGACTGATTTCAGAGAAAAGCTGACAAAGCGCGGCTATAACAGTAAGGAAATAATTCAAACTGACGAAGTATTGTTCCCAAATAGAACAGAGATCATAACGGGAAGAAAAAAAGAAAGTAAAAACATAAAGAAAAGACCCACCCGTTTCATCACCACCTACCATCCAGCGATCAAATATATAAGGAAAATCCTGTTGAAATATTGGTATTTTATCAAATCTTCCGAGCCACGCACAACAAAAGTCTGGGAAAATCCAGTAATTGCATACAGAAGGGGAAAGAATTTGAAAGAAATGTTGAAGAAATCAAAGATATGAACATTGCGAATTGATACGTTGGATGAGGGTAACTCGACACACTTGTCTGCTTTCAAATTTATTGGTGCTCATTATGCTCAGGATAATATCAAGTTTGTGTAATATTTCACGAGAATTTAGAGCTGCAGACAGTGTCGAGTCAGACCGAGCACCGTAATTCTGTAGGTGTGTTTATGGTCAATTACTCACCACAATTTGCTTTTTATATACTAATGCCGGGTGAGACCGGTCGGTGCCCTGGGCGAGTCTGGCGGTCCATTGAATCGACCGTGCGACGCGCTTCCTAACGTAATGAGCCCAACTAATTGCAATACCGTTGTGCACTATAAACAATATTTTGTTATGAGAAAATCCCACAAAGTACCAATTATGTATTCTACATGTAGAAGTCGTAATCTATGATATGGTATCGGTCTGTATGTTTGTAGTATCGGTCTGTCCTTTATCAGTATAGGTCTGTATCGGTCTGTAATTAGGGTGCCCGGGAAAGTTGTGTCAACCGGATTTATCATTCTTTGTGAGACAACAACATATTCCACTTTCCTGCAAAATTCATAAGCAAATGTACGTCATAAATTTTATGGTATCGGAGAAAACATGTTCCCTACTTTAGTGCCAAAAGTGGTCAGTTCATAATTTGAGATATTTATCATTGTAAAAAAAAAATGATCACTTTGGGTTACGATTAATTCAGCCTAATTGGGGTGAGGATTTATGATTTATGTTCTTACCTACAAATAACACTTTGCTCATCATGATAATAATACCTTACCACATCCTGAAGAACAAACACAAGCTCGTGTCATACTGAGAAATTACAGTTAACTTATCTTAAAAAAAAATCAACAATTCAGCCCATCATCATCAAACTGTACTGAAAACAACTGAGCTTCCCGGAAAACTGCAGCCCACCAACACATCTTCAAAAGATTCGTCTATTGCAGAACACAACATCATATAGCCAATGTCACATTATCTACAAATACAATTACCAGTTTCTATATAGCTGAAGTGACATTATCTTTATATACCATTAACAGTCTCTATATAGCAGTGCTCCAGATAAGGGGCGTATTGGCGTAATTTACGCCTACAAAAAGTTCAAAAACGCATGCATCCTGAAATCTAGGCGTAACAAATACGCCCGATAAATAGCTGATACGCCTTATCGCCAAAATCAATGCGTAAAGATACCGTAACACATACCGTGTCGTAACCGCATGTTGTTGTTGTAACATGACGAGTACATTTTCAACTTCGGCAATAGTGAATCGCTTTTAACTGAATTGACCAATAGAATTTGTGATTGTATCGCATGTGCGGCGCGAGTAAACTCGTACCTCTCAAACGAACAACATACGTTGAGCACGTGGAGCAACTTTGACAGTACCATAATCCAAAAGAACGAAACAGAAAGTAATTTTTAAAATCACCAAAGACGAAAGAATTAAAGAGATTTTGAAGGCACAAAAGACCCATGATGTCATAAATAAGTGTTTCAGAAGATGTTCGTCAACCACGCATTGACCGATTGTTTGGTGGACAAGTGATGTAAACAAAGTATTCGCGCACGTTGTTGTTATGCAACTAAAAGTTAATAATTCCGAAAAACTTTTGATAATTCGTGATATTTTAAATCTAAATCTATCATGATCAATGGATGAGAAATCTGCAGAATTCAAGCAGGTTTCTCATTTTTCAAGAAGTTATCCATATGTAATCTCTCGTCATTTCAGCAGTTTTCAATGATGAAACACAGATAAATAACAGATGGAAATTTATATTCTGGTGAAATTCAGTAGACTTGGTAGGCTATTTGACCGCAGTTCACCTCTTAATACAAATCTGAATACCCAGGTCTTATACATGGGATTGGAAATAAAAATAAAGTAGTAAAGACATGATTTTTATGATAAAATAATGACATTTATTTAAATGTTTTCAAAGGAATACGTTAATTAGATGCCGTCAATCAAACAGGTTATCCTAGGTGAACATAGGTTACCCTAATTTTCCGTTAGGGGACCTATTTCAGGTTACCCTAGGAGATTTTAGGTAACCCATAATAGGTTTCCATAGAAAATATTACAGCACAGGCCTGGGCAAGAAACAATACTCCTGGTATGACAAGCGATACTCCTTCGAACAAATTTGGAGGAGTATAGTACTCCTCATAAAAAAAAATTATCTGGAGCACTGTATAGCCGATGTGACATTTACCATTAACAGTCTAGAGCTATATAGCCGATGTGACATTATCTACATATACAGGTCTCTGTATAGCCGATGTGACGTTATCTACATACAGGTCTCTATATAGCCGATGTGACATTATCTTTATATACCATTACCAGTATCTATATAGCCGATGTGACGTTATCTACATATATATACAGGTCTCTATAGCCGATGTCACATTATCTACATACAGGTCTCTATAGCCTTTGTGACGTTATCTACATATACCATTACCAGTCTCTTATATAGCTGATGTCACATTATCTTCATATACCATTACCAGGCTCTATGTAGCCGAAGTGACATTATCTACATATACAGGTCTCTATATAGCGCTCGCCAATTTTGGCCATGGGGTATTGTCGTCTTGTACGTCCGTACGTGAGCGAGATAGTCGGAAAACGGTTCCACTGAAGAATTCCAAATTTGGTATGCTGATTTACCTAGTCAAGGACCAGAAGCCTATTGAATTGGGACCTGATTGGGTGTAAACCTTGGCGGCCATCTTTAATTTTATGCAAAATGGATAATGATCCATATCTCGGAAACCAATCGACTGCTCAATACAAAAGTTGGTATACATCATCGATACATCAAGCAACTTTCAATGAATTACCAAACCGGCTTTTCTGATTAGCTGGAAATCCTGGAGGCCATCTTTAATTTATGCGAAATCGATAATAATACATTTCTCTGTTATCATTCACTTGTTTTATATGAATGTTGGTATACATCATCGATACATCCAGATAGTTTGAATCAAGACCTGATTGACCGAAAACCCTGGCGGCCATCTTTAATTTATGCAAAAACTTTAATGATATATCTCTGATACCATTTAAGTGTTCTATACCAAACTTGGTATACAGCATCGATGTATCAAGAGACTTGCATTGAATAAAAGGAAGGGAAGGATGGGCGGCCATCTTTAATTTATGCAAACTCATTAATGATCTCGTTCTCTGATATCGTTCAAGTGCTCAATGTAAAATTTGGTATACATCATCGATTTATCAAGAGACTGACGACAAATGACAGTTACGGTTTCTCTGATTTGGCGGAAACCTTGGTGGCCATCTTTAATTTATGCAAAATCTTTGATGATGTATATCTCTGATACCGTTCAAGTGCTCGATGTAAAATTTGGTATACATCATTGATGCATCAAGAAACATATGTAATGAACCGGTTTCTCTGATTGAATGGAAACCTTAGGGATCATTTCTGATTGCACAATTTTTGATAATCTGTATATTTATGACTTGACTGCTTGGTGTTCCTGACATCTTGGTTCAAATTGAATACATTAATGAATGTACCCAGAGCCGAGGGGTTTTCAGATGCCCAGTGCTCATCGTATTTAACCGATGTTACTTTATCTTTATATACCATTACCAGTCTCTATGTAGCCGAAGAGACATTATCTACATACAGGTCTCTATATAGCCGATGTGACATTATCTTTATATACCATTACCAGTCTCTATATAGCTGATGTGGCATTATCTACATACATTGTACAGGTCTGTATATAGCCGATGCGACATTATCTACATACAGGTCTCCATATAGCCGATGTGACATCTACATACCATTACCAGTCTCTATTTAGCCGATGTGACATTATCTGTATATACCATTACCAGTCTCTATTTAGCCGATGTCACATTATCTACATACAGGTCTCTGTATAGCCGATGTGACATCTACGTATACCATTACCAGTCTCTATATAGCCGATGTGACATCTATACCATTACCAGTCTCTTATATAGCTGGTGCAGTGGTGTCACATTATCTTTCTCTATGTTGTCGTCTGTGGTACAGAACTTCATTGACCAAAACTCTGCAGAGGCCCACAACAGACGACGTACAGCTACAGCCTACACAAATGGCGTGTCATTGAGGCAGATTAGTAGCCATGCTAAGGAGAACATTCCTGACTTGGAGAGCATCTCAAGGACATCCATTCATCGGATGATGAAACCAGCAAGAAAGGGGACAGAGAATTCCAAGCGACACAACGGTTCTGTTGATGCCAGGGTTCCACCAAAAAAAAAACAATGCCACAAACACACACCCTGATTTCCACTACACCTGTGCCACAGTGAATTACATTAATGAGTTAGTTGCCATGACTGAAGATGAAAGCGTGGCATTCTCATGCGATGACAAAAACAAAATAAATGTAGGCACATTAGCTGTCAGTCGTCACTTTCAGATCAAGAGATTCTTCTCCACAAGAAATGAACCGAATTATCCAGACCATGACTTCCCATATGCGAACTCTAAACTCATTCCTTCTGGGTACATGCGGCTACAGCAGAGAAAGAGAGGTAGAAGTACATCTCCACCATGTGTCCAGAAGAAGTTATTTCCCATGAGGCGCACCAGGAGTACATCACCAGCTGGTCTAAGCAAACAAAAGAACTTCCAATTACGGAAAGACAGAACTGGGCGAAATAGAGTGTCATGGCCTCGAACAGGTCCTCTAAACCTGTATCTTCAAGCTGGGAAGTACCACAGCAGCAACAGCCAGAAACACATGCATGATCTAAAGGAGCTACTTGATCCATTGATCAACGACCAGGTCACACCACGCTCGGTAGTGTCTCTGGTGGTAGATGGGGGCCCGGACTGGTCGACTAAATCCATGGTCAATCTGATTAACTTTGGCCGTCTCTGGAGAGATTTGGAGCTAGACGCACTGGTGATTGCTTCATATGCCCCAAGACATAGTCGATTCAATCCAATTGAGAGGTCCTGGGCACCGCTGTCGAGGTGGCTGACTGGCGTAACGCTTCCAATCACTTTGAAGGGTGAAGACAGACCACCATCACTACAGACTCGCCTCAGCAATGAGGAAATGGCTGATAAAGATGTTCAGGTGTTTGACAATGCTGTGCAGATGTGTGCAAAGTACTGGAATGGCAGAATGTATGATGGCTTCCCAGTTCAAGTCCATGAGGTTCCATGTATTCCTGAAAACTCAGACGGCTACACTGATCATGAGGCCCTCAAAACTTTCGTCGATTCTTCTGTCCGTGCCATTTTATCCGATGAAAGCATGCTTCAGGTACAGCAAGAGCTGTCATTCATCTCCGGCCACTGCATACGCAGATCATACCAGATGGAATTCTACAAGTGTGATGAACCATCGTGTGCCCACTGTTCATCCAAACCTGTCCGTGCAAAGAAATTTGTGTCATTACTCAACGTTTTGGGCGGAAAAATCCCATCTCCTGTTCTTGACCCTGCCAGATCCAAAGGGGAGTACATGACCCTGCTTAGGCTACTCCGGTCTCCCAGCTATGTGAAACCCAACCTTGACTTTGGAATGCCAAGTGGGCAGGTGCCGGTTTGTGAAAAGTGCCACAGGTATGCCTTCATGTCCGCTGCAGATAAGACTAGACACCATGCTCTTGTCCATTCGAAAAAGTTCTCACATTGATGCTTGTTGAGCACTAGATTCTAGCAGACTGTAGACTGTATTCTTGTCATGCATACACATGTATATTATGGCAGCTACTTCAAACCATACCAGAAATTATGGTATTTTGGTCTGAATGAGTAAAGTTTTCAGTGGATTAACACTTTTTCATCACTGATAAGTATGTTTATTTGAAAGTCTTAATTTGTATGATTGTTACACATTCACTCCATGGATAGCTTTGTGGTCAATGCAAAGTTACATGTATAGAACAGTGGTACAGAGGTTATAAAATCCTTAACACAACTGTTGATATGACCTACATTTACTTTCACATTACATTATTTAACTGGGGAGCACACTGGCTCTTTTAATTCATGCAAATATTACCTCTAGCCACAACGGCAAAAACCGGCATTGAAAGTTTGAACAAAATTGTCTAAAATTGTATTTGTCTAACTGAACCCATTGGGTGAAAAATGTGTTTTGAGACCGAGCCGATATACGCCAGACAGCACTGCTTGTATGCAATCATTCCCTGACATTTTGTTCGTCAAATGTTGATGCAAGTCTACACCCCTGCACCCAGAGGTATTATTTGCATGAATCAAAAGGCCAGTGTACTCCAGTTTAAAAATTATTTTCGGAGCTAGCGAGGGACATGTTTAGATCAGGCCCATCGCTCGTATATGAGGGTGATGAAACTGAATACTAAATATGTTCCCATATTTTTCATTCATTTTCTATAGTTGGGTAGAATAGTCAGAGGTATATTTTGATAAGTCAGATCTATGTGGGCTTATTTAATTTTATTTTTTTGTCATTTTGGGTTTATTTTGATAATATTGATAATATAAATCCTTATTGCTTGTCTACATCAGATAAGTCCTGTTGCTTGTGGACTGAACATCACATATTGCAGTTGTACAATGCAAGTTGAAGTACATATAAGCTTACGGTATATCAATTTGTTCTGGAGCCAAATATTAATACAGTAAATTCCCTAATAATTTGCGATGCAGTGATGAAACACGCAACTCCAAAAATTGGCTACTTTAGAATTATTTGTCGAGCGAAGTCCAGAAAAACGCTTGTGTTCGAATTATATGTTATGCTGATTTTTACAAAGATCCAAAATGGCGGACCGCTTCACCGTGATCGTTGTGATATATTTATTACTGTGTATTATGTTTGATATCTCTATCATAGTTCGATTAAAATACTCTGGAACCAGGGCTCACGAAACACTGTTAACAACTCGCCAATGGTGACTAAAAAATGACAACTGGCGACTGAATTGTTCAGTTACTCGCCCATGTGTGACTGTGCCGATAAAAAAATAGAGTAAATCGCCAAAGTGACGAGTGAATTTTTGGTACATCCAGTGTTTAATCGCCAAAGTAATTTTGTGTATGAGGCAGCAAAATCCGATCAGGCCGAAAATGTACAGGAAATAATGACAGAGAATAATGCTGATGATACACTGACATGGGGAAAGCCTAGTCTATTTCTGTGGATATGGTTGATGTAATATCTGTGATCTGGCATTCAAATTGAACAAGGCATGCTAGATACATTATTGATATGCATAATTCACATTGAACAATTTACAAGAAGTAAGAATGTTGCCTTCATGATATTTCTCAAGGAAATTAGATATGTATGCCAGAGATACGAAACTTGTTATAATACATGACTCGTACAAGTTCTTGGCATAATACTGTGATTGGGTTATACAATTTAGTGTTGTTTTTGCTTGTACATTTATATGCGTCAAAATAATGCTTCTAAAATGTTTTTTTAGTGTAAGAACCATTGTTATTTCTAAATGGAGTGCAAAATTCAGTTTCATTTGAAGAATTACTCTTTTTGTTGTATTTTTTTTTCAGTCAGTATTTTTAATCAAAATAGTCGGCCCAGTGCTATGAGTATTTTATTATATAATCTGGTAAAGCTATCCAGTTGTGATACTGTAATTCAAGGCACATTATTAAACGTATCTCAAACAATGGTCGCTTGTGATGCTGAATTAGATTTTGTTGCATTATATATTATAATATCATATGTCACTATATGATATTGTCTAATAATAGTTTATTTCTTTTAGATATGAATTATTTGTGGAACAGAACACAAATTATTGTCTTAAAGGAAGTTCAACCTGCGACTAGCGATTTGTTGCATACATGTATAACGACAGACTTTGATCTTATTAATATTGCCCTTTGGATGAACTCGGCTTAACATGGATAATGTCAAGGATGGTAGTTTCCAGTATGTCATGATTTGTATATTTGTTGTCATCCATTCGAAACAATTATTTGAATTATTAAAATAATTGAGACATGAAAGTATTGTTATTGTTGATATTTTTTCAAATGTTACTCTTGCTTCTGATGGAATTGACTTTTTGATGATCTTCAAAAATGTAGTTTTCCTAGTTAATAAATCTAACCATGAACTGTGGCCAGGATAACCTTCGGCCTGAACAGACCGCATGTTGATTTATGCTTTCCCAGCTGATTGCATCGAGTAAAAACTCTTGGTCACTCAGGCTCATTAAACTTAGTAGTTTGTTTATTATTATCTGTTTGCCAGAAAAGTGGGACAGGCGGATTTTATTTTTATTATTTCAATTTTAGTTGGGAACAATTAGTCATTGTTAATTCAACTGGCAAAATACACAAATATATTACTGTTCTCCAATTCATTTCCGAAGCATGTGGAACCTTCCCAATATTTATCAATGCTTATCAACGAACTATTAAGTTTAATGGGCCTAATGTACAAAATATCATCGATTACATATTACATGTATTGTACAGGGGCTTTACCATGTCGGGTAATAAACTCGTTTGGATGAACTGGGATGAGATTACTGGTTGGGCGACCTAACCTCCCCCTCCCCCCCACTCCTCCGTCAACCAACACTGACCCTGATGACCATAAAACCCCGCCCTCACCACATCGGACTTCCATAGACCACACATAACGGTTCCATATAAAATAATTACTCACCCGACTCGCTTGCCATGCTGGGGGGTAAATTCCTTCCTTGTAAACAAACAGTAGGTCACAAAAATCGAACGACTACTTATCAGGATTAGCAGGAATGTACAATGCGACGATAAACGATTATGTGGTAGGATACTGTGATAGATAAGACTTGTGCGACGAAAAACAATTAATTGAGCAGATTAGAAATAGTATGTCTTTTTATTGCAATATACCCGTGTGTCTCTCTCCACGTGTTCCTTTCATCGTGCGTACAATTTCTACATTTTGTTTTGTTTTGAAAGTTTCTTGGCGCCATTACGTGTCTGGCAGCAAAGCATTCTTGTGATGTTCGCGGCCACACTTCACACCTGGACACACAACGGTGGTCTCCTCGATACCGTCTACAACTCAAATGTGTTTATTTAACCTTAGATCAACAGAAATTTCGATTCACGGTCTCCATTACAGTCCGTATATTGCCGTTGTTTTTATTTATTGAATAGCAATTCAGAAAATGATAGAATTTTAGTTACGACAATTCTCAACACTGGGACGTTATCAAAATGGCTTCTGTATTATCGGATGGAGCCTACTATATGGTATTATATACTTTTGGATATTATATGCCACAGCTTGCTATCAGATGGTAAGTGTCACAAAGAATATATTAATTTAGATTTATAGCTCAGTTTTGTTCATAGGACGAAAATGCATATACATTAAGACATACATTAAAACAAATATAACATGAGTACATTAAGACAGAACAATTAAGACACTAAAACAATAGGACATTAAAAGAAACATCATACAAGAAACATAAAAGCAATGTGAAAACATCACAGACAATATCAAACAAAGACAACAAAATACATTGAATACATCACTGATGATTTAGCGTTCTCGTGGGTGCCTTGGGTTATACTTGTGGTGTCAGGTTAAGATATACATGGGCTAAGACTGCTGTGCAATAAAACATATATAAATATTACATGTATTTATTTAAATCTGTTGATATTTTTGTAATTATAAGCTGCTATTTCTATGTTAAAACAACACGTCTATGATTATCTATTGATACTATATCTGTAGATATTCCATTATAATTGAACATTACATACAATTAATCCTTGTAAGAAATTTCTTATTTTAATTTACTACGGATTCGGAAGTTATTTTTGGAAAATTGGTTCCGGTAACTGTGTATGCTTAGTTCCAACCCACCTTCTGGGGCCTTATAATTCACGCGCCATTCTGAACGTATTTACTTCAAGAATTCAGATAAGACCGCTGTTACATGCAACACATAAAATATATCACATTTGGTTAAAGTGACGGTAGCATTAAACAAACTTGACCCAAATCTGCACCCGTAAATATAGTTAAAAGTATTAATCACAATGAACACACATCAATAAAGATTCGGACATTTGAAAGCTAACACAATGCTGCTTTTAATTATTTGTCATATGTCAAAAAAAATCATTGTTCTTGCTAAAACTTATATTTACAAATTGTTGATCGAGAAAGAAATAAATTTTAAAAATGAGAAAAATTAAGATTTCTTTTTGGGATGGGGCGTTGAAGGAATTACGGAGCTTATGAATTACCATGGATAAATTGATATTCAATAAATGATATCGCGGTGCTTGTGGAATTCGGGGCTGGCGTTTGTTTACTACACGTACAGATAGCCATCAATATAATAGAGATATAATACAAATTCAGACAACAATGAATAATGCGGTCGAGGATTGGCAAGGAGATAGCCTTCAGAACGAACCGAATAACCATGCAGGGTTTGACGCGAGGGTGTCTACTTAAGTCGGGGGAAAAAACGTGCATTAATTACTTCTGTCGTCTAATTATGTAGCTGAACTTCAACATCTGGTTACACGTAAAATTAATTTACTGCCTATCCAAACGTCCGAGAATTCTGCTTTGAATTAACGGATTCTTTTCTCCGTGCCCACGGAGATTGTTTTATCAGGCTGGATAATGCGAACATCAAGTGATTGTATTATTGCGCCATCGTTTTCCAGCGAACGATCGAACGATGGCAAACAAAGAAGGAAAAAAACGCAATGGTTTTCTGTAAAACGAACGACTTCGTTCACTGGCGAACGAACCAATGCGTTGAATGGTTTTCTCAATGGTTTTCCACGAAAATCAAAACGATGGGTGTAGAACGACTTGGGTTTTTTTCGGTAATTTAAACGAACGAAGCAAAAACCATAATTGGGAACGCTCCCTTAGTAACAATGATCAAAAAGATCCTCTAGTCATTAGCTTACAATTGTCGGACAATGGTGGGCGCCAAGATCCTTCAGGATCTCTCGTCAAATGTTCAATAATTCAATGAATATTATTCTTCAAACTATGTACACATGACGAGAACAATGCAGTCAGCCTTACCGGAAGTGCGTTGTACGGCGCTGTTAACTGTGCGTGAAACAAAATAGTTCCATCGGTTGAAGACCACATATCGTACAATTTGTAGATCGAAAAAATTAAATATTTAAAGGTGTAATTTTCCAATATGAATAAACGTCATTTTCAAAGAAAAATGATTCACATTTGCTGCGGGATAGTTGTAACTTGATATTTGTTTACGCCATGCTGCTCTACAGTGTGGGTGCCTCAGGGAAAGTGTGTGTTAGTAATCTGGATTTCGCTGGCCAACGACAAATTTTAAGTTACCACAGTATGTATTACTGTTCCTGATGATGATGTTGGGTTTCTTTTTCACACCCTTTGAATATCTGTCGACTCATGATTGTGAGGATACACATGTCGAAACACACAACACATGGACACACGCGTTCCCAAATTCAAAATAGCCGCCCAATGACCAAGTAGTACATTTCCAAAGCATTAGGTGTGACATTAGGAAAATCGTGATTTGTTAAGGCACCGTTTCCAATTATCATTCGCGAATGAATCGTTTATTTTGTCAAATTTTCTCGAAGTCGCGATTTTCCAAGGCGCGAGGAAATGGTTTTCTTTTCTTCAAAATAAACGATTCATTCGCGATCGCTGTTCGAATGGATTTTTTTCTGTTGGCAATCGAATAAAAAGCGATATCGCGATTCAATGGTTTTTTAATCGAGAAAATATAAGCGATTAAAAGAAAACGATTGAGGATTATAGCTGAAAGTAGTACGGCAAGGTTCAGCCTGACTGACCCGCATACACGTTCGAGTTTCTATATCATAAACACTTCAGTCAGACTATAATTTCGATCATTTTTTCTTCTTCCTTTTCCATTCTTCTTTGCCTTTTGTAAAACTATAGCGTGTTTCAGTTCAGTTGGCGGTTATATCGATACGATGGGCACATTGGAAGAAATTGAAAAAATATATATATATATAAACATAGGAATAAGCGTGAACGATATATACATGTAGTTATGACTATTTACATATATTTTGTACGGGACACAGGCCCGGATATGGTCAGATTGAGTCATTTGCACTTGCAATTTCGTCTATTATTTTGAGTATTTCTGTGTTTTAAGGCTGGTATTATTCCAGATTTCGTTTTTGAGTCTTCGAAAGCAGTTAATTATTAATATATAGCGCGGGCTATTTATAAAACTTTTCACAACGGTCATTATGTTTTTGCTTGTTTGTTTGGTTGAGTGAAGTTATCTTTTCTTGAGCTCCCTGGGTGGGAGTTTTGTTGTGCGGCTCCCTGAAGTGGGAGTCTATAAGTGCAAACCCCCAAACTTGCCTGGCTTGTGGGATATTTGATGTTAGATGAATACGTATATTTTCAATAAATTATGAAAATTAATAAATACAAAGAGAAAATATATATATTAAAGAAATGATTCGAAGAAAATAACGATACTGATTATTTTTCACAATTTGATGAAAATACACGTATTCGTTCCCCATCAAATATCCCACAAGCCTGGTAATTGCAGTATGGAAAACACTGAAAGTGAGCTGAACGCGGTTTGCTTGGCAAGATGATCAAGGTCTCGCATTTGGCTAAAAAGGAAACCTTGACGATGCGAAGATGTGTTTCAAAAGGCCTGTATAATTCAGGTCACGTGACTTGGTTGCTGAAGAATCAAACAACGCCCCTCACCGCGTATGATACTATATGTGAAATGACTGCATTAATATAAAATATGAATATAAAACATCTTTCTCTGTCCGACAGGTTTTCGAATCCCACATTTAAATCTTTAGTTTTGCGAAAAAAACGAAATCTTTAACCGATGATCGTACCCGTACGATAATTTTTTTCTCTCTTGCCAGCTTGGTTAATTCGCTGTGAGATGAAATTATATAATATTCAGGTGGTTTCTGGCTTGAGCTTCCCTTTGGAATCATTTCATTTATTTATCAAAATGTAAAATTTAAATAAAAAGTATTGTACATATGCGAATTCAGCCGTTATATGCAATTCAATCACCATTGTTATATGTATTTAATATAAATATGAAATCACTGCCGCGAATATTCTTATAATCAATAACTTGATGGTGATTTGTTTTAACTTAGTCACATCTCAATAGTTTAAAACTGCACCAAAACATGGGTGGATACCCTTTCCTAATATATGTTTTACTATAACAAAATATACATACTTAATTACATTATTTTTCGTCTTAATTAACCTAGAAATTCTCGGATGGAGGGCTAAGCTCTTCCGGGTTATCGCCATGCGCCCATTCACACCTCTATCAAGTCTGTGCCATAATCATTCTATAATGCAATCAACGACGAACTCAAATCCACTTATGACCTATACCCGGTATTTACAAAAACAAGATATTGCGACTATTATCCGGTATTGTTTATACCAAGTTGCATGAATATATGAGGAAATTATCGGACGTATGAAGGGAATGACTGAACATTAACACATTGTCGGCTACACGATTATTAAATAAACATGTAATTTTGTCATTTACGCTTCGCCAGAGTAAATCTGAGCGCGGACGTCACAGGAAGCATGGTACAGGTATGTGTATAGATATTTCCAGCATACGCCCTACTTCGGCTTGTAGGAGACTATAGATCATATATATCATCCGGTTATCTTACGCATTTATACAGTATAGTATAGTTATATAGGGTTTCCATCGACAAATCCGCAACCAACATTAAATGTAGTTCCCAGTTCGCGGATAGAGCGACGTACGACGGCAACACGGCCTATGTATCAGATATCACTCCGCCTCTCGATTCTCTCGCACCTTGAGAAAAACCCCGATTCCCTCGCGGTTGAAGATTCGCGATCACGAACGGATCGCGCATGGGTAAACGATTCAAAAACGATATCGCGAGAGAATGTTTTTTTTTCAGAAAAGGTTCAATCGTTTTTACTCATCTTTTTCTCGATATCCTCGCGATTGATTCACGAATGATCGTTTTTCAATCGAGAAAATTGAAGAAAAATCGCGACTAAAGAAAAAAACGAATAATGGAAACGATCCCTAACTCCACGTTTCACATTGTTATGTATTTGATAGGCGGAGATTTATGACTAGAAGTAAGTTGCTGTGAACGGCAAATCAGACATGTTACAGTATTTGACTTTCATAATAATTTTAATGTTTCCTTCTTTATTGTGCTGGTAATACCGTTAGTATTCTGTGAAATTTGCACTGTTTAACATTGTGATGTTTTCATATAATTCCACTTTTGCCAACATACTGTCTCAGATGTCAACCATTTTTGTTCCGGTTGGATTGAGGCTAGCAAACCCTTCGGCCATCTCAGTATATCCAGGTTTGTATTAGTAGTCCAACATTGTCGACAGAATCATGTCATCTGAATATGAAATAATTGTGATATATTAAGGGCACACTGATGGCATCCGTTAGTACAACCAGAACATCTGTGATATCGCGCGACAACAACGGTTTTTTCACCCGTCAGCCAGTGTATTCCTCAGGGGTCTCAAATCTGCTCTCATCTGCCCGAAGAAAGCCGTCGCCAAGGTGAGCAATTATTTTGCTGGAGAGGTGGTAAGTACTCGATTAGGTGTGGAATATATAGCAGACACTTCTGTAGAGGCAGATGTTAACATCTTCACAGACTGCCAGTCTGCTATTGTGTCTAGCTTTTCCTTTAGACATTCCAAGCAACAGAGCTGAGGATATTAGTGCTATTAGGACCTCAGCTAGAACAATTTTAAGACGTGGAGCAAGGATCCGATGCCATTTGTGCCCAGGCCACCGTGAAATAAGAGGCAACGAGATTGCTGATGAGTATGCTAAAACTGCAACAGTAGAGGCTCAGTCTATGCAGTCAGAGTTCGCGAATGATAAATCTTCAGTGTTTCGACACATCAGGAAGAAAGCGGTAGTTAAATAGTAACGACGGCTGGAAAACTCCACAAAGTAAACTGTGCCCAAGCTGTGATCAAGAAAACAAACACCATGAAGTTTCCGTAAACACCGAGGGAGAGAACAAAGCTGCCTGAACCAGATCCTCATTGGTTACACCAAACTGAAACATCAGCAGGTGGAGCTGAATACCAACATAACGTCAGCAGACTGCAGTGTCTGTAATGTGCCTGAGACAGTCCATCATTATGTCTTCCAATGCCGGAGTCGAGGAACAACGCGATTCTCTGATGGCCAAAGTGAATCTGACTGCGTCTTTCCAACAGGGACAAAGGATCTATTGTGGGGAAGAGTAACCTACAGGTGCAAAGTGGCACAGTGAGGTCGCCTCAAGGGATCACAATACTCAGATAGTGGGAGCGTCCTGTGATTACCTGGGAAATTACAAGCGTCTAGTCCGTCATTCATAATCCAGCCGTCGTCCATTAGAGAATATCCGCGTCCATAATCCAAAGACCTATTCCATTTTCCACATAACAGTATTAGCACCAAATTTAAAAAGACAATCATAATATACATAAACATAGGCTTGTTTCCTGCAAGAGAGAAGCGGTCAACAGTTTTCAATGATGCTGGCAAGACATCATGATGTTCCAGAAATATCAAATCCGTACCGCTGATCAGTATTCTTAATCCATAATATTCGTTATAGAGTCGTCATCTAAAAAAAAGATGTATCTCAGTCACGCTTTGATTGGGACTGTTCATATGAGTACCATGAGGATCTTGAAGTACATGGGTTCATACGGCCCCTAGCCCCGGGTTAAGCGGAATTAGACACAAGTTACGAAACGTAGCGCCATATATTTTGCACGCTACGTTCGTATTTTGCTAGCAGCATGCGATATGTATCGCCAAATTTGAGAAACTTTGAGTGGAGGCGCTTGGTGGAGTAGCCCTGTTTTATAAGTTTCTGCAACAATGTTTTGTGACGTTGATTAAAATCATCACATTTAACACAGGATCTAGCAAATGCTACTAAGCGAGATATGTATACGCCATATGCAGGTCCCACCTACCCTGCCTAAGATCCATTTAAATTAGTTGCATCAGCTGTGCCCTATACACAAGGGTTGTAAATAGCATGACCATGTTTCTCTTGCTTATATTGTGCATTTATGTTTACCTACCTTTACCACTGTATATATGTTTTCTCTGCCTAACCCTGCACCAATGAGTCGGACAATACGTAATGATCGATTGAACACCGCCCACCGTCTATTATCTCTAGCATAAGAGAACAAACAACATTTGGGCATGTGTTGGAATATAGCACCATGAGATTTTGTCTTGTAGCACAAGTGATAAATACCCATCGAGTTAAAATTGGTTTTGCAGATAAACAACAACACCAATTGTTAGTTGCATAGTTATAAAAATCATAATATACATATGAAACGTAGGCTAGTTTTCCGCAAGAGAGAAGTGATGACGTTTTCAATGATGCCGGCAAGACATCATGATGTCCCAGATATCATATCCGAAGCCCACAATGTCTCATGATCTTATCGGGCATGCTCAAGATAATTGGTATATGTCCGATCGTATGCAGTACTTGCTTTCACATGTCGGATGGATTGGATTTCAAGCTTTCTATAAAATAATTTTGATCATTATAATTAATTTTTGAGAGACGGACCATATCCGCTAAAGCCTTCTGTACAAATTCCATGTGAAATGATTGCTTAAAAGCAAGGTGATCTACTGTAGATATAATTTTGTATCAATTAACCCACTCCAAGTCCTGATATTATTTGAGAAGAAGTGACCTTCAAACTTGGAGCGATCATCTCTAGACAGGAGTTTAAGAAAAAATGTGTGAACATATCTGACATTTATATCTATTTAGCAAAAACAACATTTTAAAGTAGATGAAGAACCACCTGTGCCTTTATTATGAGTCTTTTTGTTTAACACCGGTGAAGTATGGACGCTAGTATGTAGATCTCACAGAACAAAGTTTTGTGCCGGACATTATTTGTACTCGGCTTCTTCCTTGTCACTTAGGTTTCTTTTTAGCTTTCTCTTTAGAGTCTCATCACTCACTGGACATAAATATTATGATGAAAATTCGCAGTAACGTGATTTCCCCATCTGCTTCTGATAACAGCAACTTACGTTCCTTGGCTCGGGGTTTAATAGTGCGCATTGTACCCTCGCAGTCTCCAATGCCCCCAAACTCACGGAGATCTAAGGACAAGCAATGAGTAGCCATCTTGCCATCCGCGACTGTCTGATCTTTCTGCTAAAATTTAATTTCTTCGAAATAAATGGCTAAATTTCACCGCAAGAGTTACTGCGATGTAGTTCTGGCCGCCATGAATCATTCGACATGCGGAGATATTATTGGATTGCTTCTTGATCCACCAATCAGTGATATGCCGATGGCAAGATGGCTATTCAGTGCTTGTTCTCAGATCTCCGTGGTGTCTGGGAGAAAGGTACGAGTCTATTTCTCCAAAGCACAGGGTTTAGACACGAAACCCAGCGTATATTTCACAACAAATATGCAACAAACATCGATGAGTTTCCTTATCTAGAGTACATGATTTAAAGCAGGCAGTTAGCTGACAAGTCTGATGGCGACTTGTACAGCATAGTGGCATACAAGTGGCATAGCATATTTAAGACTTCCATAAATGCCATCCACTATACAGTTTACCGATTGTTCGGATGTTGTATCATAATCATAGTAGGTTCTGGATTACAGATGTGCAGACCTGTAAATATGCCTTCAAATTATGTCATATACATGCATGTTGCCGCCTGCAACACTTGTAGAAATCAGTGGCAAAAAAACCTTAACCCTGCCAGACCTGGGGGAGCCATTATGCCCCTCTATCAAATTTTTTATCCTATCTTCGGAACGACAAAAAATGAGAGCTGATCCTCCAAGACGTTGTAGTTTATCATATTGGGGTCATTTTGAGCCTATCTGCTTGATCTCCCGAGCAGAGGGACATGGGTAAATTCAAAAAGGCGGGCATGTGGAGTACCAGAAAAGTGATGTTTTAGTCATTTATCTTGAAAACTCCTGCTTTCTGTTCTGTTCTGTTTTACAAATCTTCACGCAGTCCGCTATCAGTTAAAGGCTACATTATCATCAATACGCCTGAACGAACACATACAGGAAAGCCTTACAATTGTTCAATCTGTGCAAAAACATGTACACGAACAGGTATCCTGATCAGACAAGTCATATCGATGGAAAGCCTCCCAAACGTGCCCTCTATCTGAGTAGCTGTACATCGAGAGGAGGCCTGGAAATACATGAACGAACACATACTGGCGACAAGCCGGAGAAATGCCCATTTTGTCCGCATAGATGTACACAGAAAGTGAGCCTGAAGATACATGAAGGAACACATAAGCCTTACAAATGTCAACTTGTCTAGTTTTGCTGTACAACGAGAGGCTCCATGAAGACACATGAACTAACTCATACCGATAAAACAAAATTAACGGTCTCAGCGCATATAAATTGCTTGAAAGCTAAGTGCACAAAAGCTCTTGATTTGTTGAAGGTAGTTGTCAGCTATAAGTGGGGAGGAGATCAGCAGACGCTTCTCCATTCATATCGATCACTTATTCGTTCTAAGCTTGATTGTGGTTATATTGTTAACAACGGTGCAAACAAGTCAATCTTGGCAAAGCTAGATCCTATTCTCCATCAAGGACTAAGGCTTTGCTTTGGGGCGTTCAGAACATCACATAAAGAAAGCTTATATGTCGAAGTAGATGAATCTCCTTCAGAACTTCGAAGATTTAAACTAGCACTGCAATATATCACAAAATTGTGATCAAATCCTGCATATAACTGTGTTTTCAACCCTGAGTACGTAAATTTGTACTTAAAAAACCTTCCATTATTCCATCTCTTGGAATTCGTATGAAACCACACATGGTAGCAGCTGGTATTAAGCTTAGTCAAACAAGCTCTTACCTGCTTCACCATGGCAGTTAGCCAAACCAAAAGTAGACATTACAATGACGAAATATAGAAAGGCAGATATAAGCCATCTCGTGTATAAACAATAATTGTTTAAGGTAGCTACAGCGTTTTGGCTGTGAGCGTAGGTGATACTAATTTTCCATAAATATAGTGTGGGTAGGGGAACGTATAATTATTTGTTTATAATTAAACGAATCAAAACGATAGATGTTATACACCAAAATAGAGCTAGTATCCATTTGGAATGAACGCTATTCAGTAGTCATTCTGTTGTACTGCACTGAAAAAATCTTGTATTCATTAAACGCATTGGCAAACAATCCAAGTCTTGCTCGATCTACTTACTTTATCACATACAAATATATTGATCTTTTTGGAACACATTGTAATTAGTTGCCAACCATTCTATACATTGACCGATCATGTCAGTTGCTCTCTATTTACTATATTATAGATAATCAGTATGATCTATTTGTATTGCACTGACACAAATTTGTATTTATCATACGTATTGATAGACAAATTAAGCTATACACTATTTACACTATTGCATGCAAAGGTATTTTTTCTATTTGTGTTGCAATGAAGTAGTTGTTAATCATTGTATACATTGACAAACAATGTGTGCTGTTCAAAATTAACTCTGTTATCGATTGTTTTTTGTTTTTTGTTTTGCTTTTATTATCATGCACATTCTCCAAATACATCACACATACAAGTACGGACACCATCACGTCACTGGTGACCATTTTTCAAATTTCAATGGCTGCTGATGGCTTGTTTTGAATTTCCCCACGAAAATTTGCTAAAAATGATGCTCATACGAAATTGTATCCAGTCAGAAAGTTTGGAATCCTCGCCTTCCTTCTGTCGACACCGTCCAGTATATGTGCAGAAGCAGAAACTGATGCCGGCCATTGTGTAAAATGACCATCATGAACGCTGTGACAAATTTCGTGCTTTTATCATTAAACGCACATTTCATCCATATAACTACATGAAATTACTTGTCAACCATTCTGTACAATGACAGACATTGTGAGCTGCTCACTAATCACTCCATTATAGATCATTATAGTCTCACAATAAACTACAGATGTCAGTGTGGGTGAAAATCCGCGAGGGGGTTCACACGCCCTGAACATGTGTAAGTTTGTCTGTCGTATTGAAATGTGTCTTTGTTTAGTTCATAATAGATATGAAGGAGACGGGGGGCGGGGAGGTGTAGCCGGGGTGAGGGCTGGGTTATGTAAACTATATAACTTTAGTACAATAGGAAATGTATTGAAGTAGATTACTAAATTTTATTGACCATTCCGAATGGTTCGGTACTCCGAATATATTCTGATTGAAGTTTTATACTAGAAAAACAATATTTGAGAAAAGGAAATTGGATAGTGAGTGATAAAGAAATTAAAAAGAAGTTTTTAATAAAGAAGTTCCCTACCACATATGCCAGTTTGCTCTAAACCCCCCCCCTCCCCCAGCGCCCCTGCGATATCCCACGCTAGTGCCAATAATGATGGATTCCCAATGCCAACAATTAAAATAAAATACGAAATTCATGTTATATATACCGAGTTTCAAACTCTGCAGGAGCTGTATGCGGTTTAAATACCCTTTTTTCCAAGATCATACTGGATTTGGTCCGAATGTTATTAACTGTATAGCAATGTGCATCGCGTCGAAATACTTCTTAACGATAATACATCTACACATTCACGTTTGAACGCATTAAATACGCATGATTTTCCATACTGTTCCAGCAAACTCATGTGAGTCTTGAACGTTATGGCTAGACTCTTACTTATTATACCTCATTATATAGTTGCACGCCCATGTGTTTGTTGCATGTGAATCAACAGGAGAGACGACTGTATCCCACTAATTTCAAGAAGGGTGAAATATATTTTGCCTGAAAGTTCAATATCCCTTATAATACATTCGTGGTACATTGATTCATTATAAAATGATACGGCGTGTGGATATTCCATTCAATGTCTCCACACGAATAGCTACAATAAAAGCATGACTGAAATAGAGGCCATGCCAAGAACACTCTTGATTCATGGGATGGGAAAAATGCAGTCAGAATATCTGACTGTGGGGGTCATATGACTTCCTGTCTGCATGCCGGCATATTTCCCATCAACCTGACATTCCTAAATCCACGATGAGAACTATGCGAATGAACATTAGCGTAGAAACAGGATAACACAGCGAGAACCTCAGACGATTGAAGTCGTGGATTAATCCATCTGAGTGAACGGGTATAACAGTAATGAAAAATAAAGATTGAAGCAAGCGATGTTATGAAGTACGTGATTAATTCTTCTGAGAAATCTCTGATAAAGTCGTATGTCTTCTCGTTAGTTCATAAACTGTGCAATCTACCCCACACGCATCACTAACCCCACCTGTCTTCGAAGCAAGTTTCACCCACCCATTATCAATCAGACGCTCTTCTCCCAAACCAAAACCATCTATATCTGACAGGTCTGTTAATGTGCAACGGAGGAGACGGAGTTAGCGACAGCGTGGTAGGCGTATTAATGCGAATTGTGTGACATCTAATATAATCCAGGCCAATACTGCAAAGGGTAGTGGATTGGACTCAACCCACGGCGAAGACTTGATCTACGCCCAGTGTCTGGGCATACGCTACAGAACAACTCGACAGCTGTAAGACTTGAGTTTCGTATGTCTAGTTCATAATTATGATTTGCGCTAAAGTCATGTGTACAATAACATCTGAGTTTTGACTTGTGAGAAAATAAAAACAAATAAAGACATTCAGGAGGGTGCACAATACACCGTGTTACTCTTTTCAATTACCTTGCCCAACCTATCTGTGCTTCTGCATGATCTCAACCAGTTGTCAGCTGTGGTTCCAAATCTTCGTTCTCAAGTTCTTCACCTCTAGCGCAAAATGTCCACCTCATTTACTGTTGTTTCCAGAAGACGATATGCATTTCATTCCATCCATAAAGAGCTTGTTCCCGTCAGGATATTGTACCTTTCTTCTCCCTGCTGTATTTGTATTCGGATCCCAACATTGTTGTGCCTGATCCCTGCGAGGAAACCCTCATCTAAAAAAAATACGTGAATACAAGCTCGTCTGTGATCCTTGTGGTTTCTCACCCACGTATTATACTTATCCACGCCCACTTCTGTGTCATTGTCCAAATATTGTCAAATATAACGTAGCATAAGCTCTGATGTTCTTCCATATAGTAATATGTAAGAAAGAGTAATAAATAGCATGGAAGTCGCTCCGTGGTACATCTATGTATTCATAGTGTTTTACCTTGATCAATAAATAAGTTTAACGAATTTGAATGTTAAATCTTAGGAAAGGTTATCTTGCATCGGAATAATGCATTTCGAGGTGTAGATATATTATACATACGCGTATGTTAGGTGTCGCATATTGACAGTCATTGGCTACTAATAACAAAAGAAAACAAATAGATATTGCATAGATAAATATATGTACAGTTTTGTTTGTTTGTCTACGTATTCATTCGGAATGTAACAGGCCCAGAAGAGGACCCACTAACTGGTTCGATAACGATGGGTATATGGACAATATAAAATAACATATGGATAATATAAAACGACATATGGCCAATATGAAACATAATAACATATGGACAATATAAAAAATAATTACATATGGATAATATAACACATAATAACATATGGATAATATAACACATAATAACATCTGAACAATATAAAACATAATAACATATGGACAATATAAAGCATAATAACATATGGATAATATAAGACATAATAACATATGGATCATATAAAACATAATAACATATGGATAATATAAAACTTTATAACATATGGACAATATAAACATAATAACATATGGACAATATAACACATAAACATAATGGACGATATAAAACATAACATGTGGATAATGTAAAACATAATAACATATGGATAATATAAAACATAATAACATATGGACAATGTAAAACATAATAACATATGGGCAATATAAAACAATAATATGTGGACAATATAAAACATAATAACATATGAACAATATAAACATAATAACATATGGACCATATAAAACATAATAACATATGGACAATATAAAACCAAAATAATACACAAGGTTACTGACTTAAAATCAGTCTAGGGAATATATATTGAGTAAATTATGGAAGTATGAGATCAGATATCCTGCAAATTAGACACATGCATCAAGATTAGAATTACATGACGCACAATATGATTGAAGACGGTGAGAGTATCAGCTAAAATAAGAAATAAAAGTGTCTTTTGATAGCTGCTTTAAAGCACGATTCATTAAAAATGTCGACAAAGCTCAATTAACGACGACATACATCTATTCAAAACAGAGAACTTGCCAACATTCATCTTAGAAAGCGAAACTCCTAGAGGTAAAACAGTTCGAAGAGATCGATAATAGCAGTTAAAATATAATTTCTCGAGAAGGTAAGATCACTTAAAATGCACATGTATGTAAGAAATTTAAATCGCAAACCTTCTTTCGAAAATGTAAAGGTTGCTGTTTAAAACGTCGACATTCGTACTGGCTACCAGAATGTGACATTTTGTCTTAAAACATAAAAATTTCACGAAACTTGTATGCACATTTTCAATCTTATCCATATAGCATTGTTACCAAGTATTCCACACAGTAGAACAGTATTCCAGATTTGTACGAACCAAACCCACATAAAGGTTTCTCAAGGCTCAAATGTCAGTAAAACTTTTGCAAGTTAGTTTTAAGAAACCGAGCATACAGAAGGCCTAGTTCACAATATGTTCAATGTGAGAATTAAAAGATAGATTGTCTGTTAGAGTGACACCCAAGTCCCTTGTCTGCTTCACTCGTCGTGAGGGTTGGCCATTGATAAAATAATCTTCGGTAACTTTGTTTAGCCTATATGTAAATGAAATTAGGCAACATTTGTCACTGTTCAAGGTACACCATTCATATACACTGTTCAAGTCCTCTTGTAGCAATAAACAGTCTATAGGGTCTGTAAGCACCCCATACAGTTTTGAGTAGTCGGCAAACAGAGATATATTTGAAGATCGTACACACGCAGAAACAGCATTGGTCCTAATGTTGAGCCTTGAGGGACACCAGAGAGGGCCTGGCTCCACGACAACTCTTCCCACCTATGACCACTCTCTGTTCCCTTAAAAAAGATAAGATTCGAGCCATTTGATACAAGCGCCAGTGAAACCGTATTGTTTCATTTTGTGAATAAGGAGGCGGTGACAGGCACAATTAAACTCTTTACTAAAATCAAGATAAATTGCGTCGACTTGCTTCTTTTCATCAAAGGCTTTAGATGGCATATCAATATAACAATCTAGGTTGGTCTGAACACTTCGCAACTTTTTTTTAACACTTCGGCAAATAACGGTAACGGTGACACCGATCTGTGAGTTACCGACATTATGCCGGACCCACATTTGATACACAGGGATTACTGTTGCATGCTTGAAGCTGGCAGGAAGTGTACCATTTTCCAGCGACATATTAAAAATCAAAGTAAGCGGAGGAGAAAGTTTGTCTGTGCACTCCTTCAACAGAATACCAGAGATATTGTCCGGGCGGCTTGCTTTGCTTATGCTTATTTCTCTCAAACGGTCAATGTGGGAGACAGTTATTTCACGTAGCACATTTTTCTGAAATACCTAAAATAGGAAGATCAGAGGCATCGTAATTAGTGAATACGGACTGGAAGAAATTACTGAATAATTCAGGTATCCTCTTCGGGTTTTCCGCCGTTTTGTCTCCGTGGATGAATCCTGATTCGCTTTGATAAAGCCTCAAAATCGTGTTGGGTTTTCCTCACTTGAGCTCTCAACATCCATGATAAATCAGTTGTATTTGTCTCACATGCAAGTTTGAACTCTCGACGTAGCTGTGGAAGTTTAGTACCCGCGGTGTGCCTTTTTCTCGTTTACTAGCGATCTCAGATCGGCGTCTTACCAAACGGGGAATTTACGTCCCTTCAATTTAATTTTTGGCACAGTATTGTATATAACAGGTCGTAAAAAATATTCATACTTTCGTTGATATTAGGAACAAACAGAGTAGTCCAGTGAACACAACTCAGAAGTCATTTTAGGTGAGCGAAGTCCGCTTTCTTAAAGTTGTATACAGTCCGGTGGCTAGGTGGGACTTTCGTTTGAGCACTGGATAGATTCACTTCACACGTCATTGTTTCGTGATTAGATTTCAGTGCTTTTCAGCTAGGGCAACCTGGCACGCGCCGCCATAAAGCACACACGATCTAGTACATTGCTGTCGCATGTCGGGTGTACATTTCCTTGAGCTAGGCCGTACTCATTCATCATATCAATACACTGAGTTCAAAGTCTTTCATTCCAATTCAGCAGGACAAATGTTATTACTGGCTTTCTCACATTTTATATCCCTTCTATTAAAACCCAGTACAGTAATATACAATCTTTCTCAGTGTTGGCATAGGTGTGTACTTTCTCAAGGGATGCGTTAAGCTGTTCCCATGTATAATTGATTGCCCATGTTGGAACATAAACACATCCTGTAAACAGGTTACTATTTTGTGGATATACCCGTGACCACACGATTTCGATATCAGTTTCAAATTCGTATCTTCTCTTTGTGGAGAATGAGTCTTAAATTGCGATCAGTGCTCATCCGCTCAAAGCCTTCTGTGACTTCGCGGTGGGGGACGAATCACGATCCCACCGTAAGAATTTCTCCATCTGAAAGTCCGCTGTCCAGCCATGACTCACTCACGGCTATAAAATTGAAAGTTGATATCCTTCAAAGTCAGATAGTTTACCCTGTATACTGGTGCAGTTCTGGTAGAAAAAGGAATACGTATACTGGACAGGCCGTATTCTCAGAAAGAGTGCAAGCTGGGCAAAATAGAGAACGGACATACCTGGCCCTATACTTTGACAAGCTTTGACATATCTTTGAGTGTTAAATCAATCTAAAATACACATGTAACGACCTGTCATTGGGCACTTAATTCCTAACTCACTCACGCACTCACCTCGTCCATCACTCACTCATTTCAAAATTCACTCACTTCATCATGCAGTCACCCAGTTTCCATTCACTCCCTATATATTTTCTCTACCACTAAGGCTAGAGCACTGAAACTTACCACACAGTATATTGGGTTCAAGCTCTACCGGGAAATGTAAAAAAAATCGAAGATGGCCGCCACGATGACTTCACAGTGACGTCAACTTATCGGAAGCCATTTTTCGGTCTTTTGGGAGTCGATTTTTCGAAATTTTCATTTTTTCCGATTTTTCACTCGAAAAAAATTAAATACAATATAGAATAATTAGTTTTGCATGAATCAAAATACTTTCAAGCCCTTTTAGGCAACGAAAATATGAAGAAATGGAGCGAAAAGATTGAAAAACACGACTTTCGCGGATACCACATGGCCGCCATTTCGAATTTACCCATGATCCTCTGCACAGGGGTATATAAAAATAAGCTCAAAATGACCCCAATAAGATAAGCTTAAAAGTCACCAAGTTTCAGCCTCCTCGGTTTTGTCGTTTCGAAGCTGCAGAGAAAAGTTCACTAGGGGGGGGCACTTTCCGCGCCCCTTCCCCCCTCCCCCCACCCAGCCCAGGTAGTGCTAAGCAACGTACTTGGATGGGTGACCATGTGTTGTACTGGCGGGGCTGATAAGTGTCCAGGATAATAGAAACTGTAAACACTCTCGTGTTCTGGCACATGTAGGCAGCGTCGAGATATGACTGAAAAAAATGTTGAAAACGACGTTCAATCCTACTCACTCACTCACTGACTCGACGATATGTATTCACCTTAGCGGGAACACATTATTACATATGAACTGTTATACATATAGACATTGTGCAGTGGCCTGAGAGGTGTTCGAGTTTCCGAGTTTCACGAACTATACAATTTGTATTAGTTACCGCTCGATTAAATTGCAATAAAATAACTCACAAGTACCCGTGTAAAGTAGCGTTTGCCACTCTGTTCGATAACTGCCCTCTACATAAAGCAGCGGTGGCTGTTCTGCTGGACAAATCTTCTGTACATAAAGTAGCAGTGGTTGTTCTGCTGGAAAAATGTCCTTTCCATAAAGCAATGCTGGAAAATGTTCTCTGCCTCAAGCCGCGGTGATCGTTCTGCTTGACAAATGTCCTCTACATAAAGCAACGATGGCAACTATGCTGGACAAATGTCCTCTACATGTAACAGCAACGGTGGCCGTTCTGCAGGTCAAACCTTCTCTACATAAAGCGGCGGTGGCTGTTCTGCTGGAAAAATATCCTCTTCATAAAGCAGCGGTGGCCGTTCGGCGGGTCAGTGTTCTCTCTATAGAGCAGCGTTGATCGTTCCGCTGGACAAACGTCCTCTACATATAAAAGCAACTGTGACCGTTCTCCTGGACATAACGCAGCTATGGTCGCTATGCTGGACAAATGTCCTTTATATATAAAAGCAGCAGTGACCGTTGGACAATGCTGGGCAAATGTCCTCTACATAAAGCAGCGGTGGCCACTCCGCTGGACAAATATATTCTACAGTCTCAGAACAACTGTTGACAGGTTTTATTGCATATGTATTAATAAATTAATGAAATAAAAGCATACTACGATACCATATATCATACTCGTCATATAAAAAGAAGGAAAAAAAGAAACTAGAAGAAAAACTTGAAAAATCAATTGAAGCTCTTGAGAATGTTGAAATACCTGATATGGAACTGCTCAATCATAAGAAAATAGAGTTGGAGATACTAAGAAAAGAAAAAAATGAAAGGGCAGTTAATAAGATCAAAAGCTCGTTGGGCTGAAGATGGGGAAAAACCAACGAAATATTTCTGTAGCTTAGAGTCGAGAAATTTCACGAACAAAACAATTCCGAAATTACAGAAAGAAGATGGAGAACTCATTACAGATCAATGAGAAATTTTAAAAGAGGCTGAAACATTTTATAGTAAATTATATAGCAAGAAGGACGTAGATGATATTAATCTTAACGAAGAAATGAAGAAATTCGCATTTGAAAGGCTAAAAGAGACAGAACAGCTTAAACTTGAGGGTGAAATAACCGAAGCGGAAGTTCTAAATTGCTTGAAGGGAATGAAAAATAATAAAAGTCCGGGGTCAGAAGGTTTTACTGCAGATTTTTTTAAATTCTTCTATAAAGATATTAGCAGCTTCGTTACAAGATCCATAAACGAAGGTTATCGAAAAGGGGAACTATCTGTGACACAAAAGGAAGGTATAATAATATGTTTGCCAAAGGGTGATAAATCGAAACAACATCTAAAAAACTGGAGACCGATAACTCTGTTGAATATTACCTATAAAATAGCGGCAGCGTGCATAGCGAGGAGACTTAAGACAGTTCTAGAAATTTTAATATCAGAGAGTCAGTCAGGTTTTATGAGCGGAAGGTACATTGGTGAAAATACTAGGTTAATATATGACCTTATGGAATATACAGAATCTAAAAAGTTACCTGGCCTCCTCCTTCTCATCGACTTTGAAAAGGCTTTCGATTCAGTATCATGGTCCTTCATCAATCAGGTATTAGACACCTTCAATTTTGGGGAATCAATCAAAAGATGGATATTCGTATTTTACAATAATTCTAAGACCGCTGTAACGCAGAGTGGTTTCCTCTCTAACTTTTTTGAACTCTCTAGAGGATGCAGACAGGGAGATCCATTATCACCTTACATTTTTCTGTTATGTGCTGAAATAGTGTCCATAATGATTAAGGGAAATGAAAATATAAAGGGAATAAAAATAGGAGATATAGAATTCAAGATTTCGCAATATGCAGACGATACATCATTACTCCTTGACGGTTCCGAGTCTACCCTAAAAGAAACGCTATTAACCCTGAAACGCTATGCTTCATTTTCTGGGCTAAAAATAAATAATAACAAAACTAGAGCCATTTGGATAGGATGCAAAAAGTTTGGTGGAGAGACATTTAACCACAGATACAAATTAAATTGGGACCAGTCTGACTTTAATCATCTTGGAATAACTTTCTCCTGTAATCTGGACTTGATGACTGCTACAAACTATGATAAAAAGCTGAATAGCATAAGACAGGAGCTCGAACAATGGTCAAAGAGAAAGTTAACACCATTAGGAAGAATCACCGTACTAAAAACACTAATAATATCAAAACTGAATCATTTATTTATCGCCTTACCAGACCCCTCAGACGATTACATAAAGAAAATGAATACGATGTTTTACTCTTTTATCTGGCAATCGAAACAAGATAGGGTGAAAAGAGAAATTTTGACTCAAAACTACGAGATGGGGGGCTTGAAGATGATAAACATACAGTATTTTATAGCAGCTCTCAAATCAACTTGGATACGAAGACTTTTATTACAGCAAACACAATACAAACAACTATTTGAAACCTCGACAGCCAATATTTCAGATCTGATAAAAAAAGGAAATGAATTTCTGATATCCCTTGCGAGACAATGTACTAATACTTTCTGGTGTGACGTTTTACGTGCATGGGGAGCTGTTAACGCAAAAACTCAACCTGTCACTACTGAAGAATTATATACAACAAACATCTGGTTAAATGAAAACATCAAAGTAAATAACCAATCGATTTTTTATAAGAACTGGTACGACAGCAATGTATACTGTATTGGGGATTTGATTGACAATGAAGGTGAATTCTTAGACTATGAATCCTTCATCAATATATACAACACAAAATCCAATTATTTAGAGTACTGGGGTGTTTGTAAAGCGATAAAGTCGTACATCAGCCACTATAATCTGAAATTGGTACCACGACTGACATATAATGTAGAAATGCCTTTCAAACTTCGGATCATATTAAAAAGCTTGAAAGGGTGTCGAGATATTTACACTTTGTTGGTCAAAAACGGGGTAATCCCAAAAAGCCAAAAAAAATATGATATTGCGTCTACTGGGGAATGGAAATTTATATACATGGTACCTTTTAAGTGTTGCAAAAATACAAAATTGCAGTGGTTGCAGTACAGAATAAACCACCGTATTCTAGCAACAAACAAACTTCTTGTACAAATGAAAGTGAGAAATGACGATAAATGTACTTTTTGTAAACAGCAGACTGAAACAATCGAGCATCTATTCTATGAATGTGAAATTATTGATGAACTAATGGAATCTTTAAGTAGCTGGATATACAGAAAAACTGATATTTTATTAAATATTAGCCGAAAACAAATTTTGTTCGGCATAACGAAAACTGAAAGTTATTATAAACCGATAAATTTCATTCTGCTGATTATGAAATATTATATCTACAAATGTAGATGTCAAGGAAAAATTGTTCACATTGCTGGTTTACAGCACGATGTCAGAAATTTTCTATTTATTGAGCAGTCAATTGCTATGAAAAATGATATGATAGACAAATTTAATACCGAATGGTATTTGTGGTTGAAATTGATGTAACTGTTCGGGGTTTTTTTATTATTTTTTTTTAAATTTGTATTTATTTTCTAGAGTACCACTTCGGCACAGACTTTCTGTAAATAGTATATATGTACACATAAGCTTGCAAATGTAATATTCACGTATTCGTACTGTATTTACAAAGTTCCAAGTAGGATACAAATATGATGGGTAAGAATTAATATTTCAATGCATTGTCTCTAAATATATAATAACAATTCTGTGGCAATAAATGCAAATTATAAAAAAAAAAAATACTACGATACCATACTAAATGTAGTACTCGTAATGTAGATTTTTATTATATTCAACTTTATAAATGCCTGCAACATAAATTTTAAGTTTGATTTTAATGATTAGATTGATTCGGTATAATAGTTGAATTCAAATATCAACCAACTTGAAGATTTTTTTACTCAAATACATTATAAATGGTCTTCCTACTTCTGAATACCGAATAAATTACATGAATGAAACAGGTTCAAGCGAGCTTCATAAATTGATTAATAATATATTGAAATATACTCAAATACCGTGTTAATATTGTTTTCAAATATATTATTAACGTGTTTTCGGAAATAAAGGAAACAGTCATTAAACTTCTTTTTCTCATTGATGAAATAATTTTTGGCTCCAGAAATAATGCTTGGATGATGACAGTTTATTTGTATATGTTCATGAAAACATAAGAATGGTTGAAAACCGCCTTGTGAAGTTGCACTGTAGTGAATATACGACTGTGTCAATCTGTGTTGAAAGACCTTTCATAACTGTAGGGACAATCGGATGTGCCGACCTTAAAAAAAGCGCCTCCTGTTTAATGACCTATAAATCGTGCCTCTAATGAAAATAGACTGAATCAGTCTGATATTGTACTACCCTAGCTATTGAGCGATCGGTTGTATTGAATGCTCTTTAACTACCTGCTTCTCTTCAACGTTAACGACCATAATATTTAGATATTTTGTTTACTCCTGTGTATGGTTACTCATTCGAAATCCATGGTCTCTTACACGTAATTTACATCTAATGTCGTACAGGAGCCTACAATGCTACTCCGTTCAGGGAAATCATGGTCACTAGCCTGAAACTGTCCTGCGGACGAGGAAAGAGAAAAAATGCGCATACGCACTATGTAAGAGTGTGTACGAGGTTGTCATGATAATTGTGCATGTCATTCTGTCCCTTTTCGTTGCACTTAGTCTATGCGCAATAGTGAATCAGGACGTCTATAAGTCTATATTTCTTTACTGAATGACTGGAAATGAAAATATGCCCAGACTAGGTCAGGTTCCCACCAAGAATATTCATGTATATGTATGCAGTGTTGTGAGCACATGAACACCCAGTTGGCTTTAAATATCATGTAGACTCTCTACCATCAGATCCCCCCCTCCCCCCCACGATGCGTCTCCGAATCGTCTCCGAACCCTCGCTAAAACACTTTGCAATGGATATGGAAAGACGTACACATGATCTGTTGATGTTTTTATCAAGTTTCTGGTTCCTAATTGGCGTAAAATATATGCTCAAGTTTACATGTGACCGTAGCGGCCATCGGACCAAAATGTTCCCGGTCCTCATTTTCGTAATCCTGCAGCTATACGGACAAAAGTCCATGACCTTTCTGGCTTTCAATCACGAGATGTAGACCCATACACGTAAAATGTATGTTTCATGTTCTACGACCCACTTGGGATTTGTATTTTCTTTTCGCTTTATGTTAATTGTCCAGTCCTCCTATATAATTTGGTGAACGTTCATGGCTCTCTGCAGCCCTAAAAAGATGCCGGTCATCAATGGGTGCAAGACGCCTTTGTCGATGTGTTTTTTTTTTTCTCTTACGCTACCTGCATTGAATCCAGTATTTTCGGGACGAAGTTTCGTGGCCTTTCGACCAAAACGTTGGCTCTACGGTGAACACACAGACAGGAACGTTTTGGTCAATTATACTGAGATGACTCATACCCAGAGTTCCGTGAAATAGTTGACTTTACCATATTTACTAGTCAAAAGTACTAATGTACCGGTAGGAAATGAGTTCTGACCATCACTATACCCAAAGCATATAATATTTTAAATATAATGCACTGTCCCATATATCATGTACATGTGTGAAATCGTCTTGGAATTGTAGGACTAATGGGGGATTCCCCTCGTTGTGTTCATGTTTGAATCATGCTTGGGCACGACTGAAACTATAGTAGAACCACTTTCATGCATAACAAAAATATCGAAATTATCATATTGGCTATCCAGAAGTACAGCTCGGCAATACAAATAAAGGGTGTAAGTAGGGTCTTACTCTGATAAATTAGTTCACTGGCCCAGGACATCAAACATGCTTGAAATAACTGTGATGGCATTTAACGTCATGTTAGAATCGCCTTTAGGGTCAAATGAGATCAAAAATCGGCAAAAGTCTATCTACCGTCCTAATTGTTATGAATGGGTTTCGAAGTTGAGTTAGTTGTATGCAGTGAAGGATTCAAACCTATCTGCCCTTGGCTTTTTGGGAAACTGTCACGTTAATTATGGATAGTACGGTAATTAAAGGAATTAAGGTCATTTTAAGATCAGTTTTGGGGTCAAATGCAATCAAGTATGAAAGAACACTGCATTTTACTAATATTTGAATATGCTGCTTATTGAACTACTTTTGCTTTTGTTTACGGTATAATTCAATATAACTTTTTGCAATTGGAGATCATTTTGGAGGGCGGAAAGAGCGAAAATTGTGTAGACGGTCCTGAAAACGGGTAAAACGCCTTAACGCACGCTTTATAATAAATGGGCGAGAGATGTTATCCTGAATTTAACTGCGGAAGCTTAGATTGTCCGGTGCCTAAGAGTGCCCGTTTCCTATCTTCTAACTTGACTGGAAAATTTTCTCTACCTTAAAGATAGTTTATATAGAAAAGATACACTCTTAGCCACGACATTCTTAGCCTTCACATCGGTACCTTCAGTATAAATGTAAAGAACGTCGCTGTCAACATTGGGGAAAAGGACAGTTTTGCAAGTTTCTTCTACTTCATTCACATCAAAGGAACTCCGGCTAACATTGACCAAATTGGTGTGGCGTGTCCCCTATCTGGAACTCATTCCTGTGAAGAAATATTTTAACATAGATGCCCATTCGTATAGTAAAAGCTGACAGCAAAATCAGATAAACTCATTCATACCAACTTTGACTTCAGTTTAATCCGAAAGTGACATCGAAGTGATCCTTTTGTCCATGGGCCAATAGTAGAAACCCTCTCCCATCGGAGATTTTTTTTGCAGACTATCGTTTTTAGCTACCCTATTGCATGTCTTGTTTGCCAGTGGAATATTAGTGGAATAGAGGTACAGGCTAGGTCAAAGATATGTGCCCAAGCGATTTTTGTCATTTCAAAAATGGGGGGGGTGCGATTGGGCATTATATTTTACTTAGCTTTGGGTGTAGTAAACTGAAATGTATCAGATGATATGACAATATCATGGTCTTTCTAAAAATCTACGCAAATTTACTTACCTAGCATGGATACTTATGACGACACCTTGACGTCATTCCGACATACATCAACTTGTCATTTTATTGGTATCTTTTTCACAAAAATCCTACCACTCAAAATGTGTTCATTAAACATGTTAAAGCATGTTTTACATGGATGAATAGACATGGAAATAAATTGAATCTTCGTACTTTGTAACAGAGCTTCAACTACCTTTATTTATTCAACATTTCTTATTAAACGTTCATTCAACTTATATCATAATTCTGTAACTTATCATATTTCCTGTCATAACTTCACTTGTGAGGTTTTCTCTTTAGCTAACAATTATACTGAACCATATACCGGAGAACTGGTGCGTCTTTTGTTAATTGCAATTAACCGGCTGGCAGAAGAGTGCTAGAAGATTGCTAGACCACTAAGAGGAAAACCCTGCGTGAGGTCTGATTGTTAAACGGATATGTGGATCGCACACATGTTTTAGTACTGTCTTATTTAATAGCTTCTTTTATATTCTTACCTATATGTTTGGTCAAACTTGTATTTCTAGTTCTATGTCTTGCTTCTGTGTCCATCTGCCATGTTGGTTCATTGTCATATCTTCGTATAAAACTTGAACGTTCTGTCATTATGTTGAGTTTTTCTGGATAACCAAACTCTGTACGGACTCTGCGTTTTGATAGTTTTGGATTCCCAAACTTACTGTATCTGGAAAACCGATTGTCGTGTATATTTTATGTTTGACTGCTTATTTGTGGATAAACACCTTTACATCTGGATTTACATCGGAGACTCTGCGTTACATTTATATCGTAACAAACCCCTGTTACAGCTTGGTGGAGTTAATCCGTTGGAGTCACTTTTTAGCTGATTCCCCTCGTTCCCGTATACCTTCATCTACCGCAGCTAGCTCACCCCATCATTCGACAATGATCCAATCCATAGTTCCAGAGTATCTCCAGCCAGTTCTTCAAACACTAGGCGTACAAGACTACACACTTACTTGGAACATGCACCAAGACGACAATGTTGTACGGCTAAACCTAACATGGACAAAACCTGCACCGGAGCAGAGTTTCCGACCAACTTGGCAGAAATCAGCAGCACAGCGACGTCGAGATCATGAACGGATGAACAGCTTTATTGCAAAAAAGAATTCCGACAGCCAGGCAGCGAAAACGGTAAAGGTATGTGCACATTCTGATATTCTTGACGAACGACCCTCTGTACTCCATCAACCCACTGAACTCGCCACAACATCTGAAGGAACAACGACATCTACCCCGATAATGAAGGAGGTCAGCACTCAAACTTTGGAAGTTTCCACGGTATCCTGTGGTACAGTGACTGTACTTCCGTTATTCTGTTCTTCCGCCAGCCAAACTGATTTTTTATCTCCTAATGGAGAAACAACGGCGCTTTTAGCATGTGAGGATTATGCAACCGGTCCCGAACATTTGTCCCACACGGTTCCAGAAAATGCGTCGACAATACAAGAAAAGGTAACTGAGAAAGTGCTCAAACGGCGGGTAACCAGAGACCATCAAGTGGCATTCTTGATCAAATGGAAAGGACTTTGTGCTACCCGGAATAGCTGGGTCTTGGAAGATGACCTGGATTCTAATGCCGTGTTATACATTAAGACGCATGACGCACGCATTCCAGGTCCGCGGTTAGCTAAACCTCCATGTAACGCCCCAGCAACGATGCCGACAATCGACAACTTCCCCGAATTTGTGCGCGTTAGAACAATTCATGCCCACATGATCGGTTCGCTTGATATGGAAGATTTAATGGGCACTTCTGTGTATAAAACAACTGAGCCGATCAGTGCTCTATATAACCATATCAAAACTGTGCATCGTCTTAATGGCAGACTGATTTTGTCAGATCTCTCTGGTCGCCGGTTGAACATGCCATCACCTCTTCTTCCTATGTCCAGTTTGATACCCAAAGACACTCCACATCAGCACACGTATCGCATCAGTTTGGCATTCTCATCACAATGAACATTATAACTCCGACAAGATGATATTGGAGTTTCTTCTATGAAAGTATTTTGATGATGTTTGTTTCTGATTCATGCTTGTTATTTCTGCTGTTTTGATGCCGGGAGTCATCATTTTTCGGAAGCGGAGGGTAATTGTAACAGAGCTTCAACTACCTTTATTTATTCAACATTTCTTATTAAACTTTAATTCAACTCATATTTCCTGTCATAACTTCACTTGTAAGGTTTTCTCTTTAGCTAACAATTATACTGAACCATGCGTCTTTTGTTAATTGCAATTAACCGGCTGGCAGAAGAGTAATGCTATACCACTAAGAGGAAAACCCTGCGTGAGGTCTGATTGTTAAACGGATATGTGGATCGCACACATGTTTTAGTACTGTCTTATTTAATAGCTTCTTTTATATTCTTACCTATATGTTTGGTCAAACTTGTATTTCTAGTTCTATGTCTTGTTTCTGTGTCCATCTGCCATGTTGGTTCATTGTCATATCTTCGTATAAAACTTGAACGTTCTGTCATTATGTTGAGTTTTTTCTGGATAACCAAACTCTGTACGGACTCTGCGTTTTGATAGTTTTGGATTCCCAAACTTACTGTATCTGGAAAACCGATTGTCGTGTATATTTTATGTTTGACTGCTTATTTGTGGATAAACACCTTTATATCTGGATTTACATCGGAGACTCTGCGTTACATTTATATCGTAACAAACCCCTGTTACAGCTTGATGACTCAAAATTGGTGTAAAATGGAATCGGATATGAACCGAAAGCGAGTTATGAAAACACTCTTTGAAGGCAGTCACTTGGAATTTACCCAGAATGGTCTGTGCCAACGGTTATACAATTCAGATGAAAATAGGCCCACAATATTGAGATAAAAGCTCTGAAGTCGTTGCATCTCGATTATCGTCCGACAATTTTACACTATCGGGTCTTTGTCAACATCCACCCTTCTTCACTAAGTAGGATTAAGTTAAGGTATCTAGGAAACATTTTCCTGGCCTCCCACAGCAAATAGGATATAATTAAGGAATTCCTGAGATAAATCTGCAATTTTAATTAATATGGCTGCCATAAATGGACGCCATATTTGATTTCGATGTCACAATAGTATCAATTTTCAAGAATAACAATACACTGTCATGTTTTTCACTTTAAGCATCGCAAACATAGTATTATGGTGAGTTGAATGGGGCCATAGTACCTACCTGGTTACGAAAATTGGAATTTTATTTGTGATGAGAGGTTACGGGGATGCGTGTCTAGGCCACACCCGGCAATGATTTGTTTGGCAAATAACCGGATTATGACAGAACATGAAACAGGGTAGAAAAGGACAAATATAGCAGACTATTTACAAATCAAACATAATAACTACAAATGAAACAGACTATTTACAAGTCAAACACACTTCCGAAAAGGCGTTGCCAAACACAGAGAGGAGGCTAAAGTTGACTACCGCGGTGACCCGAAATGACCGTAGTTGGTCAATATGTATTTGCCACTGTTTCACTTCTGTATGGATGAAGATACCCATTCATAATATATCAACAAAATAGTCAGAATTTGGAACGCGAGCTTCAAAAATACTCCAAAATATCTTGACTGTCATGCGTGTTGTAATCCTCGACCCACATACAGCTAATTTTCAGCATGTTTACCGGCACTCATTCTTAACAAAAAAACGCCATCATTATTGGGTAAACTGCAATTTTTCCAACTCTTGATCCGATCACGAACTTTACCATAACAAATCTAAATTGATAACTGACGCGTGGTATCCGCTCCAATTCTGAAACCATACCATCCCAAATAGCATGGATATCAGTTTAAAACTACTTACTGTCGAACGAATACGACCGATGCGGCATCCCTTTTGCATGTTAAGTAAAGAAAACTTGCATTATTTGTGAAGAGAGCAATAACATAAAACTTAGGAAAACAATTTTAACATGGACCCCATGTGGTGCCATCTATCGGCACAAAAAAAAATCCCAAACGATAACTTGAGGGAAGGTACCCACATACCAAATAGGAAAAAATCCGTCTAGGTTTTCAAGAGTTTTTATCTGAAAACTCAATGTTAAATTGACCCCAAGTGACACCACCCATAGGCGGATTGGCATGAAAAACAATTCCAACCGAGATCTTGAGGCAAGGTCACCCGAAATTTGAATTGGATAATTGAATGATCAAAAAGTTGACTTGACCCACAGGTGGTGCCACACATAGGCAGATCGGCATGAAAAACAATCCCAAGCGAGATCTTCAGGCAAGGCATCCATGTAAAAAGTTTGCAAAGAATCCACTCGAGTTTTTAAAAGTTATAATTATACGGAAACGCAATTTTAAATTTACCTCAAGCGAGATATTGAGACGAGGTAACCACATACCAAATTTGGAAAGAATCGGTACAGGGTTTCAAACATTATTGTCTGGAAACACTATTCAACATAGTCCCTAGGTGGCGCCACCTATACATGAATCGGCACGAAAAACAATCTCAAGCCAGATCTTGAGGCAAGATACCCACACGCCAAATTCTGAAAGAATCCTTCACGTTTTCAAAAGTTTTTGTCTGGAAATGCAATTTTAACTTGGCGCAAACTAGAGATGGATCGGCACGAAACATAATCCCAAGCATGGCCTTGGGGCAAGGGACTCACTTCCAAATTCGAAAACATATGTGTTTGGTTTTTCAGGAATTATTGTCCGGAAATGAAATTTTAACTTTGCCCAAGTCGAAAGTACCTATCGGTGGGTCGGCACAAAATGTTACATAATCTTGTTAAATCGAGCTCTTGGAGTTGGCACTGAGATATTCCTGAATTAATGTATCTATGTCAGTAAAAATCTGCAAGGCCAATGTCTCTCTGAAATTCATTTGTGGGAGAAATGTACATACATGTACATGTTCCAGGTCCTAAAATCACCATACTGCACATGACTGCATGACATGGCTGTACACCAGGCACTGAATGTACTTTAGATGCAAATTGATTCAGAGGGCATGCATGGAGCCAATGCCAGCCACTATTTTGACCCAAACAGTGATCTTTCTGAGTCATGGCTGTGAACCAATCAACGATGCGCTATCTATGGATATGAGAAGATGAAAATAGGTATCCAAACAGAGACAGACACTTTTAATAGGTCCAGATGGAAAATTTGCAAATAAGAAAAATTGTAAAAAAAAAAATACAAGTATCCATTTTCGAACAGAGCTGAAAAACAATAAGTGTCTTCCCCATAGACAGGAGCAATATGCACAACAAATTTGAAGTTGATTGACGAAGGCTTTCGGAAGTTATCCGACGGAAAAGATTGAACAAACGGAAAGTTTGCATTTGTTCCATGTATCTTTTGACAATCTTTAGATCTTATTTGACCTCGAAATGACCTCAGAATGACTTCAAATTGCCAAAGTTGTCATGGTATCTACCCATACCGTGAACCCCACTGCACACAAAAATAATTAGTAAACAGCACAATATATATGAAATAAAAAAATGAATTTCCCTTATTTGAATCATAAAGTGGCCGTAAAATGATCCCAATAACTTTAATTAATTTGAGAAAAATTCCCACATTGGACCTAAAGGGCAGATATTATCCCATGCTAATTTCATGCCCCACACTATCTCTACTTCAACCCCGCGAACTCCTAACATATACGGATGAAGTGGGGCAACCCGTTTTGGAATGATCCCACATTTTGTTCAGATGTGGGGATAGTATATGGCAGACCACCCCACATCATCACTACATATGTGCAGTTTTCCGGGTAGTTAATCCCACCTAGGGTAGGTACAGGACAAACCTCTCCACAATATCCCCACAAATGTGAAATTTGCATTCCCACGCATGAGTAACTGCCCTCTAAATGCCTATTTTACGGATATTGTGGGGCAGTCCACCCCACACCTACCCCACGTGAGAATAACAACCCCACCAATGAGAAATTGAGAATAACCTCACAAATGAGAAAATGTGGGGTTATTATTCTGACGTGGGGTAGGTGTGGAGCGGACTGCCCCAAAATATCCCGACAAATGGGTATTTACAGGGCCGTCACTCGTGCGTGGGAGTGGTAAAACTGCCAAAAATACCCTACTTATTTCAGATAATGCCCTAAAATTTTCTTGAAATAAGGTAATTTTTCTCAAAATAAGTAAAATTTTAAGATTTTTTTTCTTGTTTAAATAAACTATTCTTACCCCACTCCAAAAAACAAATCTTAAAATTGAAGAATTTTTCTTAAAAAAATCTTGTTTTGAGAAAAATTCTTAAATTTTAAGATTTTTTTTCTTGTTTAGTAAAAGTTGAAGTGGGGTAAGAATATTTTACTTAAACACGAAAAAAAAAATTCTTAAAATTTAACTTATTTTGAGTAAAATTATCTTATTTCAAGAAAATTTTAGGGCATTATCTTAAATAAGTAGGGTATTTTTGGCATATGGGGCAGACAACCCATAACATCCTCACAGATGGGAAATTTGCTTGGTTAGTTATTCCCACGTGGGGTAGGTATAGGGCAGACTTCCCTACAATATTCCCAGAAATGTGAAATTTGTTGGGCCGTTAGTCATACGTGGGAATGGTATCGGCAGATCACCCTACAATATCCCCATAACTATGGAATATGTTTGCCAGTTACAAGTGTGTGAGTATAGCATCGGGCAGACCACCCCACAGCATCCCCACAAATGTGGAACTTACAGGGCAGTTACTCGTACATAGGGATTGTTGGGGGCAGACCACCCCACAGTATTACCACAAATGGGAAATTCAAGGGACAGATACTCATGCATGGGGATTGATTGGGTCAGACCAACCCACAAAATTCCCACAAATAAGGAACTCACGGAATGGTACTGATACGTTGGGATGGTATGGAGCATGTCATCACACAATATCCCCCAAAATAGGGAATTTCTATGTCATTGACAGAGGTGAGGTAGATCGTTGCATCTATCTGTCCTTAATCCTAATCATTAGTATAGAGAAGAGAGAAAAGAATGTACATGTCAATCTACAAATTGCACATTCTAAATTAAAATTTGCGGGTATTAATCATCTTGCATGTAAGTTTAAGAAGTTGTCCATCTAATAATCACGGATATATTGATTGGCCAAGCATACATGTACATTCATCTTGAGGATAAAGGGAAAATGATAAATACGGGCAAAAGCAGAGAGTATACAACTGCAAGGTAATAAGCGTTTTCCATGTAAGTTTCGAAATTGTCAAAACATTATCAAAACTAGCACATATTGATGGTGACCATAACTCTGAGGTAAATCATCTACTACAAAACGTTCTGAACTTTGCGGAGCATAATCAATCACAAATGTCTCAATAAGAAGAGCTTTTTGGGCTTCAATATACGCATGTGCACCCATTTAACCACAGAAAACCAACGAGTTCTTCATTCCACGAGACAAAGTTTTATTGTCCAGCTATGAGCCTTTATAAAATATCGCAAAAATTGGAATTGACCAAGACAAAATAGGCCACGGTCAGTCAAATTGTATTGGCTTCGGTCAAATTTGAGGGACCTGGGACCTGTCCAAGCCCGGAAAGCCGAACTATTTTTCTTACCCTTGAACTAGAGGGATGCAACTTACCAAATCATACCCTTGGGTCAAGCTTTAACTGATAATGTTCACAAAATCCAAGATGGCCGCTTTGATGACCTCACAGTGATGTATATTGGAATTTCGAGTTACTAACTCCTATATTTTGACGCACTAACTTGAAATTTCAATTTTATTCCTGGAAATTTTGACATAACAGTTCTTATTGATTTCTCAGAAGTTCGATTTACTAACTTGAATTTTCGTCTTGGTGAATCTTATCATTTCAAGATAGGGAAATGACCCAACCATAAAACTATTACAATTATTTGTAAAACCTCATCCTTACGCACAAAATATAGTCTCAAAATGGACATTCATAGATATTCTTCCTTTTGAAATGTAACGCGATTCCACGTTTACAGGATCGTCAACTCAAAACTGTTCCAGTTGACATGCATCAAAGCGGCTTGAGTTCAAATTCCGCCTACGTCATTCCTACATGTATCTCAAATAGTACACTCGAATAATATTCTGCCCCAATGAATCACAAATATCGTCTCGGTCTATGCATAGAAAAAAGTTTGTCACTCCAAGAGCCCACTTTAAACTGGTTCTATGAATACTGATCCCCGTCTAGCTTTCATCACTGTAATGAATTCTGCCCTGCATAACCTCCAAATTAATCTTAGACTACACACAAAAAATGACTTGCCCCGCACATTCCCCACATTGCACTTTATCAGATCAACCAAAAATCACATGAAAAACCGGCTATAAATACTGAAGTAAAGCTATAATGGATCTGTGGTCGGCAAAAATTTACATTGATTGAATCAGGCGATAATTTATCTGTATTCTATTAAAAAAACAAGAATCCGTCAAGTAACGAAGAATTTATATTTATTGGTAGATTTTCCTATTCTGAGAAGCGTAAGTTGAAATAATAAGGGTACATGCTTGTATTATAATGGACGTGAGTCATACAGAACAGTATCGAATATTTAATAGATTCACAGCGGGTTATAATCATTCGCCAACGCAAAGGTACGTTAATCACAAATCAACTTTTCAGGGAAACATTAACACTTTATTTAAGCAGATGCGCCTATCTACTCTCCCTGGTCCATTATATAACAGATATTCAGCAAGCATTTAGGCCATATCAATCCTAATCCAGCTCTTAAATATACTGACAATAAATTAAACTCAGCACACTAAAATAATGACGTAACGCCCACCATAGTTGCATCACACAACCTGTGTAAATTTTTACCGAAGAAAATCGCGTCTCATGCACTCCCCAGTCGGAATGACGTGTTTCATCTCTTCATATTTTATCCAGATTTTGCAGGTTTTCCGTGGGTCTCATGTGAAATGGCTCAAATCTGAACACACCACTTCACATATGTAGAAAAAAGTAGCACAGACCTGACCTAACATGACCCGACCCGTAACGGCATGATTGGACCCTAGTTATTATCCATTGTATTATCATCATTTGAATATATAAAATACTAGAGAATATGGTAGAAAAAATGTTTCAGTGCCGGCAGATTTAAGTCTTACGCACGTTATAATTTCCGCATAAGTATCATAACCCCTTCTTGCCAATCGCGATGCTCCGGAAGGAACTATTCCTTTATAACTGTATCCCGCTCTACAGAAACTTTACCGGCCTCTGTCATCTGTCTAATTGCGTCCCGCATGCGCACACTGTATTCTGGATCAGAATCCCATGGTATCCTCTTTCCGCAAATGCACAGAATTCCACCTGAAATAAGATCATATTATTGTGAATCTATAAGTTCTTTCGAAGTTACTTTTCTTTCTTTTGAGTTCAAAACTGTTGAACTCAATATAGGTTCAAGATTACATGGTTAATCTGCGGTTTACGCTAAATTACATGTTCACAACAGCTGGTCAAATCGAGCCATGACATATTCGAACAGGAAGTATCGAATGGACTCTTATAACTTCTATTATACAAGAGTGATCAACATTGAGAGACTAACAATATTTATGATAAAGATTGGAGAATTTTGTTTAAATCGGCATTTCCTCAAATATTGTTCTAGAAAAAAAAACACAGTTCGATTTATCGGTCCAAATGTGTCAGACGTGTAATCATACTCAAGTCACCCTCGGATCCAGTGTCTTTCACAAGTTCCCCCTCCGGCCCAAAGGAACACGCAATTCCGTCTCTGGGTCAATAGCAAAAGCAAGTCCCCCTCAGGTAACGCTCCGAGCCTATGGAAAGCCTGAGTAACTCTCTAGACCAATGCCATACGCAAGTCACTGCCGGACCAATGACAAACCCAAGTCCCTATTGGCATACTGAAGTCACCCGCAGGCCCAATGAAATATCCATGTCACCCTCCGACCCAATGGCATACCCAAGTCACACTCCGACCCAGTGGAATACCCAAGTCGCCCTCCGATTCAATGGCACGCCCAAGTCACCCTCCGGCACATTGGAATACTCGTCACTCTGCGGCCAAATGGCATACCCAAGTCAACCTACGGCCCAATGGAACACTCAGGTCATCCTTCGGCCCAATGGCACACCCAAGTCACCCTCCGGCCCAATGGATCACTCGTCATCACCCGGCCTAATGGCATACCTACGGCCCAAAGGCATACACAATCACAATCCGATCCAATAGCATATGCAAGTCACTCTCCGATCCAATTGCATATCCAAGTCCCTCTCTGACAAAAATACATGCCAAAGTCCCCCTTCGGCCCAGTCACATACCCTAGTCCCCCTCCGACCCAATGACTTAACTAAGTCCCCTTCCGGACGAATGACATAACCAATTCATCCTCCAGCCCAATGGCATAGCCAAGTCACCCTCCGGTCCAATGGCATAATTATGTCAGCCTCCGATCAAATATACCTAAGTCCCCTCCGGCTCAATGGCATGCATAAGTCCCCCTCCAGCCCAATGACATACCCACGTATCCCACCCGTTCAATATCTAACTCAATAACTCTCCAGCCCAATGTCATACCAAGCCCCCCTCTCCCTTGCCAGGCCAATGGCATAGTCAAGTCAAGTCAAACTGAACTGCTTGACTGAAGGTTTTTCAGTTTGAGGTTTTTTTGGTTGAAAGTCAAAGACTCGGTTTTCCAATATTCTACATGTATAGGAGCTAAATACAATAGTAGTATCATGCAGCTGAATGTCGATAAATGCATACCTGGCTTCGTTTTATCGTACATTTGTACAAGGGCCTCAGTCTTCATATGTCCTGCCACAATACCACCAATTGAGCAAACAATGTCGTAATGATCTGGGGAAATAACAAAGATGCATTTCCAATGCTTCAGGCCTAATCGAAAATCCTTCTTCGTGTATTTGTTTCGATTACCATGATTATACTTGTAACACTCTCAGGATGTGTTGAAAAAATTGTTATATCCAACATCGTATGGCTGTATCGGGAGCAATACAAAACATACAAGAATGTTGGATATAACACTTTCTTTCAACACTTTTTGAGAGTGTTATAAATGTAACATTGTGAATAGTGTTGTCCCTCCTCGGACATTTATAATGTTAAATCCAATTTATTTTGATAGTGTACCCATTTTTGGATTTTCTGGAATCGAACATGACGTTATCTGGCAGTGGAATTGGGCAATATTTGTTCACTTATAAACCCTAAGTATGCTTAATAATATAAATATAGAAGCACGTTGGTAAACGCCTCCTTGGTAGCAGGTGGGTGACCTGGTGTGAGCGGTAGCTCATTTCGCGTCTCTCACCAGCTAGATGTCCATACATTCTGATCTAGATACAATATCAGTAGTTCAACATCAGGCAATCGTGTTTTTCCTAGATATATATTAAAAAAATCGTGATAGGTGGGCAACGGGTGTAATCATAGGCAACCGATCAAATTCTGCTTCATAACACTAGAAAATAATTAATAATTGACCATACTGGATGGGTCGTTCAAAATAGCGACTATGAAGGATCCCAAGAATGTCGTGTTTTTAGCTGATAATTTCTCATTATTGCATTATCCTGAATCGCCTCAATAAGTTTCCAACGCCATTATCTCTATTCTCTTCAGGAATAAACAAACCGCACACCTCACAGTAGATTGACCATGTTTGCCGATAGGAGAGATTCTCGATCTATTTAGTCACCTATATTTGGCAAATAACTAAGCCAAGTTATCGATATTAAGACATCGGTCAGCACACTGGCTGACGAGGATAGTTTTTGATGCGGACTACTCTCGTTTACTCCCCCGCTTTATTACGAAACACTCTATTCTGTTCTAGCTTCCGGTCATCTCAGGCATTTCACAGAACTCTGAAACAATTTATTGATCGATAGGCATCCAGAACATAGGCATGTTGTTAGATACATATAAGCCCCAGCGTATGAATTTAGTCAGATTAAATTGTGTCATCTAATCAAATTGTATTTCATTTTTTTAGTCAAATATATAGTTGGGTAAGATTCAATCATCTAGAAAATAAGAACTTTTATTGACGTTTTGTTCATGATTCAGCGGTGTTATCAAAGAATGTGGTTCCAACTTTAGTATTCTACTGTAGGTAAAATCAACGTTATACATTTCTGGGTCTTTCTTTCATAATGATCTCTGCCAAACTGGAAATGGTTTGGTTTTCGCTATATTGAGCAACTGGAAAAGGTGGCTACGCCCACGTTCCAAAGGCCCAAGCAAATATCTTGCATTAGTTATTTATCCATGTTATGCCCCCTATCCAGGACCAACATTTCTACATCTTATCCTAAACGACAAAGAAACTGCCAGTCCATGAAGATATAGTGGGGTTTAGTGTCTATTTGAGTCGTGTTACTTTTTTCTTCAAAATGTAGATTTTTGACCCGTGTGCGTGTTCAAATTAATTGTATTTCATATGAAATAGTTTTTTCGGAGAAAACAGCAGGAATGACAGAAATCGCAAAATCTGACATCACTGTGCTGTATCAGAATGGCCATGTTGGTTACTATTATTTGTTGCGGCCTAGCCCCATTTAATCGAAAACCTATGCCAGATTAGCCATCTATTCCATCAGGTGGTGCCAAGTGCCACTCAGGGGCGTTACTGGCTTGCTTCTACAGCCATAATCAATCGCCATGCTGATATGCATATATGTAATAAATTTCAGGTTTGTTACAAAACGTACACAAATGCTAGCAACCACCAACATACCTTTCTCGATAGAATCGCCAACTTCCTCCATAAAGGCGCAGATGTAGTTCTGATAAAGCTTCTTTTTTCTAGCTGCTTTCAACATCCCGCTCGATGGATCAAGGGCGTCCATTCGCTTGAAACCTTCTTTCTGTAGCTGGGAATATAAAGAAGCCAAACTATTCGATGCGTGCTGTTTGAAACTAATTCCAACAGGATTGTCCTTTGTCCGTATCAACGAGCAGTATTATTCAACGATATGTGACAGCAAATTTGAATATTACTGCTGCATTTTATATTCAATGTCGAATAGACGACTCCCGGGGTCAACCACTATGCAATTGTACTTTCCGGGATATTTTCAATTGTTTGAGATGCTTTAAACATAAGCGACTAAGCGTTATAATTTTAACAGACGATGTATACCAACAGCCTAGTGTCTAGTGTCAAATTTTCGCGGATTTTCCAAGTCTGTCTTCTTCCGAAACGTATTTAATATAGAAACTTCCGTGTCAATTTACAAGCGATAAGCGTTGGGTAATATCAGTTTGATCTGCAATAAAATGGCAAGCCATGAAACGTATGGCATCCCAAACTATTTAAAAATTCTCAATGCGGAAGAAACAACCAGTAAACACCAAACTGTCAAACAAAGCTTTCGAACTATCTTTTGGAGAAATATTGCATGCCTTTCACTATTATCGAAATGTATACACCAGATTTTTCCTCAGGCTCGAGATGTAAAAAAGTCTGCCATTCGCCATTTGAGGTTTCAAGAACAATATGTATGGAAGTCAATTACCGTTGTCGTGGTTATAAATTCAAACATCTAAGTCAGCGTAAATAGTTATTTCAGTTAAAATATACCTGTTCCGCCAGTAAGCCTGCGCCTGCGGCTACATCCAATATCTTGGCCGAGTCCCTGTCACCCGTGTATACCTGAGCAATTGTGTTTGCAAACACGACGAGACCCTGACGATCTTCAGTCTTGCAATCCTCGTAGATAAAAGAAATATTAATCCAAGGTTAATAGTTTGTAGCACAGTCTCCCATTTCCCAATGAAACCATATTTTGAAATCGATGTCTAACTCAAAATAATGTTCTTCGTTCACAATAAGGTAAATGGTAAAAACTATTTCTTCAGAAGTGCCATGGCAGAATACAATTCAAACGATGTATTAGGAGATGAAAAGAATAAGTACAAACATCCAGGTAATTGTATAATTTTACATTGAAAGAGTGGTGCCATATTCATGTTATAAATCTCTATCTCAGCACTATACGCTGGCTGCAGCGCATATAAAAACATTCACCATTTTAAATCACAACTTTAAGTCAATTAAAACAGTGATTAAAACATTTTATATATTTCGTTCGGGATCATTACTTGAGAGGTTCTATCAAATACCCCTGCACACTTTTCAAGAAAACACACAGAGAAAAGTACAAGTTGATTTTTTTCTTCTTCGAAAAATGACATTAAATTGGATTTTTCAACAAAATAAAACAGATGTGATAGAAACGTATTGAATCCGCAACCTCTGACCCGTAACCTCTGACCCGTGACGTCTGAGTGATTATGATCACGTTGTATAATATCGACTAGTCGGTGTCCGAAATAGTTTTTTTTTTATCTAGTAACCCAGGGAGATGTTCAGTTGATGAATTTGATCTGTTGTATTCAAAAAGAGCGCGTTACGTCACACAAAGCCTTATTATGGTTATGACGTCGCATTGTGGCGTTCAGTATGCAATGACAAACAACTGAGTGTGGTTCTTGTCTATGCCGTACCTTGCTCAAATGGTCATTTTTTTTATACTGCCGAGCCACATCACATTCGGACGTTTTATGTCGATGATCTATTAAATATGTAAAAAGTATCATGCGCTTAAGCCTATCGCAAGCACTGGGGGAAAAATGAATATGTTCGTTATTCCGAAGATTTACGTTCTTGTTCAAAATAACATATGTAGTCATGTGCAGGCCTCCAACAGCATGCAAATTCGTTGCTATGCGACTCAGAGACCTGAAGCATCCGCATACCTTGTCATAGGTCTCCCACTCGTCATATACTGCAGCAACTCCCTTCTGATCATGGTCTAGGGACCTCAACCGGTCGTTTACGAACTTGCGACGCCAAAATCCTGTATCGGTGTCTCCGTCATTTATGACCTCGATAAACAGACACATGGATATGATAAATGAACATAAGACATGACTACCAATAGTACGGGAATGTCTTTTAAAGATTAGGGTTCCAGGAACCCTGTATATCAGATTCTAGATTCTTCATCAAATTTTTCCTCAACTGAGATACTATAAAAACACACCAAATCGAATCATATCATTTATGATTGTGATATTCCGATAACAACATCCGAATTATTTGAATTGGAATGGAGCTCTTTTTGAAAATTGTGTCCTGAAATTTTCTCGCTAGTAACTTCAAAAATCTACTTCGAAACAGTCGTGTCCTGGCACAATGCTTACGTTACTGCATTTCTGTTCCATCCTTTCTTTCTCAGGAATCTCAACGCAATAAAAGCATTATGCACTCGTCGTAATGATTTCTGACGTCGCTATTGCTACCCATGAATATGTATACATCCTGGTAAAGCACGGTGGTTCCCAGGGTTTACCGGCTAAAGAAATTGAGTTTCGATTGTTACGGCACAGAAATCTATTCTCTCGTATGTACATACGGCGTGAAGGTACAATCGTATCTGGTTACAGACCAAACATTGCATATGACACCTAGTTGCAAGGGAAAACCAAGCTAACAAGTTGAACTATATATACCGTAACAAAGCCGAATAAAATCTTTACCTAAAACTTGTTGCGACAGGAATAAATGTAAAATATGCCAGCATGCCGCGGTTTTCTTGGAAGACCCCAGCCATAGTCCATGACTGAGTGCTTAATTCCGATCAGCTCAAAGTAACACAACATATACGAAATATATTGTGTCAAGTGCCAAGCCGAACTACACATTTATGCATCAACTAACAAATCCATAGATGCATTAAAATGTCTTTGATACAATACATTGATGTTAAGGAATACATAGATACTGAACAATTAATCGCCATGAAGAATGGCATGATAGAAAATATAACGGAGAACAATATTCGTGATTGAAAGAACTGTGATATGTTCCTGAATTTCTTACCAATAACCATGTAAGCATCAAACTTTTAACAGTCGTCAGGAAGTTACAGTTGGGATAAGAAGGTGCATGTACATAGAACATATTGATGTCGAAGATAAAGGGGGTTCCTGGCTATGGGAAAAATTATCCAAAAATTATAAATCCGACAGTGCACATCTACATGACAGTAGGTATCTACCTCGAATTTTTCATCGCCAATTAATCTGGAAAATACAACCCAGAGAAAATGTACCATAGCATATGTCGACGATTAAGGGCAACACTGTGGAAAATCATCAAAACGGGTAAATGTACAAGTTCCAAGACGGAATAAGGACCCCAGAAATAGTCCAATTTTTGTTATGCCATACATAGAGACATCATTGCACAGCGGGGCACCAGTCTGAAACTTGGGTAGTTATGGTGTTAGAGGCAATTATAGCGGAGCAATGAACTTGTCAAAGCCTCGAAAATTAACATATGGCAACATATTTCCTCTTATTCTTCATTTTTATGTTACATGTAAGGTATCGTTATAAAGATATGTGTATGGGCTATCAGCTGATGGAAGATTTAGTTTGATTGGTGATCAAAACCCGTCTGTTATGGAACTCAGTAGGTGATTACCGAGATTCTAGAATGGAAATTAGGGTATGTGTTCCATATTGTCAGCTGCGTACACTGGAAAAGACAACAACCATAAACAATGACATCTGTGGATTCTCCACAGACTCTGTGTAAGTTTTTGACGAGAGCATTTTGTCATCTGACTTTAACTACCCAAGATTGCTCACAGATCGAACTGATTTTGAATAACATGACATTAGTGGGGATGGTCACCATATCAAACGTGTACCAAAGTCTATTGATCAATACTGCGATTAATATATCATCGTGAACGCATGTGTATGGGCTATGGTCGTCGTGGTTCGGAAACGTTTAAATGTACGGACAGGTATGAGTTATGTAGTTTAGAAGTTCACCATTCTGTCTACAATGCCCAGCTAATGATATCCGTTAACTGTGCTAGTTAATACAGAGATGAAAGGGCATCTGCGGCACATGTATTGTTTATCCATGAGAAAAATCATTATGATTTGTTAAGGATCATCCATTGAATGGGTCAAAATGGTCACGGCATCACTTTGAGGCGAACATTAGTTATGTGATAGTAGGCATAACACATTCCATAACAATTCACTATTTATACTGCCTCGGATTTTACAAGCAAAGCAGCATTGTGAAGATAGGTTGTGGTTTATCGCTTAAATATCGTCTATTATGAAGGTCAATAGGTCAACGAATTTAATACAAACCAATAATTAGTGTAGATGTCTTAGTCTGTGTCCTGCAAGGGGAAATATGTAACAAACATGGTTTATCCAGAAGTATTTGGTAAATTTCATCATGTTCCTAGAAATAGTTCATTCTCAGAATAATCATAACTCATAGCAGCCCGGAATTAATGCGCTGGGCTAAATTGGGTAGATCATTACAAAATGGGCTTTTAATGTTGCTAGTTAATGGCATCTGCATGAAATACACACGTGTGGACTATATGTTGGTCAAGTACCAGTATGTGGTATGATATTTTCTTATTTGACTGGCATAGTTTCCTCTGCATTATGTTCTAAACATTAACATGGATTTCGGAAGGCAATATGGAGTACATCATATTGAGACTATGAGAACTGTTTTTTCGACTGAAGTAAAAACGTAAAAACGTTTCTGAAGCGGAAATTATACTTTCCTACTACATGTACGAAATGTTTTAACTTCGAGGAGCTTTTGTAGAGTGAAGTATGTATAGAAAGATACCCAAAGTAGAACTCACTTTCTTTCTTACGAGTTTCGATTTTTTGTTCAATCTAGATGTAGAATGGTGCTTTCTTGCGTATTTTTACTCATCATTTCCATCATTACTCACACGTACATTGAATAGCATCACATTATACACTTGCCTCCGAAGTCCTCTCACAATCTATACAAAACAATCTGATACCCAATGAGCCAATATATCCTGAGTGCTTTCATCACAGATGCTGTTTTCAGGATCTAATGTGTATAAATATAAATTGGTATAGAAGAAAAGACAACGGGTCGATTTAGTCGATTTTGTTTTCGTTTTAACAGCAAACAGATTACAATGCCCCACACACAGGGCAGTGGCCAAAACGTATTGTTATGGACGTACCCTTGTACGACAGCCCACATCGATACCTTCACAAATATGATACCTATTTGTAAAATGCGAGGCATTAAATGTATAAACATAATGGAAAGTTTATGCCTACCCATGTGATGCACCTAGTGTTCGTTTCACAGTGATGGTGTGACCTTCTGACACAGTTACTTGATTATCCTTAACAAATCATAATGACTCGCACAACTTGAATGAAATTTCATGCCCCATTGATCTGCGAAACAAGTGGTGTTTAAGCGCACCCTTAAACACTCCCTATCTTCACAATGCTGCCTTACGAGAAAACAATTCCATAGAACAGTACATGGGACACAGTTGTCCTTTCTCTTGCGTATTAACTAGCAAAATTAACGCATGCCAATAACTGTTTCTTGTAGACAGAATCGTGACCTACATAACTGACACATGTGCGTAATAGCAAATGTTTCTGAACCATGTAGACCATAGCCCACACACATACCTTCACATTGATATCTTGGGGAGCGTTCCCATTAATCGTTTCTTCTTCAATAGCCATTTTTCTTCAGTTGTCTCGATTGAAAAACGATCAATCGTGAATCAGTCTAGAGGATATCGAAATAAAAAAAAACAAGAAAAAACGATTGAGTTTTCTGGAAAACAATTCTCTGGCGATATTGTGCTTGGATCGTTTACCTGTACACGATCGGTTCATGATCGTGAATCTTCGATCGCGAGCGAATCGGTTTTTTTCTTTCTTTCAAGGTGCGAGGGAATCGTGAGTGATATCTGACTATGTCTATGTCTATGTTACAGTGTTAGATGGAATGTGTTAATGTACAGTCAGTCACTTCCCACATCTGATAATTACATTATTTATTCATGTAACTTGATACAACCAATACAGGGTGATAGTGAAAGTTTTTTTAATAGAGGTCATAACTGGATTTGTGTTCGTCGTTGATTATATTATTAGAATAATTATGGCCCAGATTTGGAACGCGAATGTGTGAATGGGCATCAATAAGAAATAAAGCTACACCAAATGTAGAGTTTTGAGCTTAAACTGTATATTGTACTGCTAACCCGGTTTCGTCCATTCTATGGACATTTCTATAGCAATAATATTATTTTTTCATATGTTAGACTATATATACATATAGTTGTCTTGCAGTTGAACATGTTAAAACGCATTTTCATATACATATTGGACACAAGAGACATACATAATTTACAATATAATGGAGTAGACAAAAGCTAAAACAGTTTGTTATAATCCGACAATGAAATATACTATAGAACAAAAACTAGACAATTAGCTGCAATGCCATGAAGTTGAACATTAGATGACATGTCCATTGAGGCAGTACATGTATTGCCTGACAAGACCAGCCTTGATAAATGCATGGTTAGTTTTTACCGACAGTTGTCCTTTTTCAATCGATGTATGCATAAAAGAAATAATTGTTTCAATTCTACGGTTCATATATCAGTAAAGTTACGACGAACAGTTTAGTTCACATTTGAACTTCTGAATGGAGTACTGTTCCTTTGTCTGTCGCCTGACTGTGTCATCGGATTTCATTTGATATAACGGAAAAATAGTTAATTTCGTTTCAAGATCACTAGCACATTCTGCAATATGTTTGATAAACTTAAGATGCCTTAATGAAGGCGTGTTGATCTGTTGTCGATGGACTATTGTCTATTTCTGAGTACATCCCCCTGTTTCGCCAATGTATGATTTGTCACATACCTTGCATGCAATAACATACAGTAAATTTTTTGAATTGCAGCTCATACTGCTACTAATCTTAAAGTTTGTATTCGTATAGCGAAACAGAAGAGTAGACCCAACAATGAGGTTTGTACAGCACTTGCATGTCGGTTTTCCACAACTAGATACTGAGAATTTTTGATTATTCGGTGTGAATTTGACCCCTGGCCGGGGGGGGGGGGGGTGGGAGCCGAAATGGCACCGCTACAAAACTTTCTGCGCTATCTCCGGAACGACAAAAATGGAGAGCTGAAACTCCTTGACTCTATAGTTTATCATATTGGGGTCATTTTGAACCTATTTGCATAACCCCCCAAGCAGAGGATCATGAGGCAATTCAAGATGGCGGCCACGTGGGGGTACCAGAAAAGTGATGATGTCGTCATATTTCTTCAGAATTCTGCTTTTCCGCGACGAAAATGGAGCAAAAACAATTTTATTTCAGCATTTGCGTTATTTTGGGATAACACTATCTTAGCCCTATCTGGCCTGGGCTTTTTGGGACCTGTCCAGGCCTGGAGGGGGGCCGAAATGGCCCCCTTAATTATTTTCTTACCCCTTGAGCTAGGGGACTGAAACTTATAACACTATACCCTTGGATCAAGCTCTACCAGAAAATGTAAAACATCCAAGATGGCCGTTTTGATGACGTCATTTTCAAAAACGGCATTTTTTGGTCGATTTTCCGGTCGGATTTTCCGATTTTTTTTATTTTTGCAATTTCTCCACAAAAACTGTATGAAAAAATAGCAAATAATAATGTGATATGAAATAAAATAGTTTTTGTCCACTTTTCATCGCCGAAAAGCAGAAATTTTGAAGAAATATGACAAAAACATCACTTTTCTGGTACCCCACGTGGCCTCCATCTTGAATTTTTCCATGATCCTCTGCTCGGTGGGTTATGCAAATAGGCACAAAATGACCCCAATAAGATAAACTATAAATTCACGGAGTTTCAGCTCTCCATATTTTGCCGTTCCGGAGATAGTGCAGAAAGTTTGGTAGGGGGTCATAATGGCCTCCCAGGCCAGGTAGGGTTAGAATAGCACAGATTCTAGTGCTGACAAATTGGTCGAATCCCGTGGGGGATTCGAACCAGCGTCCCCAGAGTCAGGCACCTAATCGCCAGCACTGTATGTCGGCGATCTAAACCACTCGGCCAACGGGCCTCCCACAAACATAGGAGGTAGCAGACCGGTAGTCCTGAAAGCGAACATACAGTACCCCCCTGATGATCGTAATGACACAGCTCCCACAGCTGAATATATATATTTTTATCATTTAGAAAGTGATCGTATAACAGTATTTTCGTTATTTTGGGATAACACTATCCTAGAATAGCACACATTGGGAGCTGTATCATTACGATCATCAGAGGGGTACTGTATGTTCGCTTTCAAGACTACCGGTCTGCTATCTCCTACTTTTGTGGGAGGACCGTTGCCCGAGTGGTTTAGATCGCCGACGTGCTGGCGATTAGGTGCCTGACTCTGGGGACGCTCGACAATTTGTCAGCACTAGAGTTTGTGCTATTCTAAGATAATGTTATCCCAAAATAACGAAAATACTGTTATACGATCACTTTCTAAATGATGAAAATATATCTATTCGGCTGTGGGAGCTGTGTCATTACGATCATCAGAGGGGTACTGTATGTTCGCTTTCAGGACTACCGGTCTGCTATCTCCTATTTTTGTGGGTGATCCGTTGGCCGAGTGGTTTAGATCGCCGACATACAGTGCTGACGATTAGGTGCCTGACTCTGGGGACGCTGGTTCGAATCTCCCACGGGATTCGACCAATTTGTCAGCTCTAGAATTTGTGCTATTCTAAGATAGTGTTATCCCAAAATAACGAAAATACTATTATACGATCACTTTCTAAATGATAAATATATATCTATTCAGCTGTGGGAGCTGTGTCATTACGATTATCAGAGGGGTACTGTATGTTCGCTTTCAGGACTACCGGTCTGCTACTCTTATTTTTGTGGGAGGCCCGTTGGCCGAGTGGTTTAGATCGCCGACATACAGTGCGGGCGATTAGTTGCCTGACTCTGGGGACGCTGGTTCGAATCCCCCAAGGGATTCGACCAATTTGTCAGCACTAAAATTTGTGCTATTCTGAGATAGTGTTATCCCAAAATAACGAAAATAATGTTATGCCATCACTTTCTAAATGATAAAAATATATTTTATTTCACATCACATTAATATTTACTAATTTATCATGCAGTTTTTGCGAAGAAATTGCATAAATAAAAAAATCGCAAAGTCCGACAGGAAAATCTACCAAAAATGCCGTTTTGAAAATGACATCACTGTGACATCATTAAAGCGGCTATCTTGGATTTTTTTTTTACATTTTCTGACTCAAGGGTATAGTGTGGTAAGTTTTAAACCCTAACTCAAGGGGGAAGAAAAATAGTTGGGGGGAGGGGGGTGCATTTCGTCCCTAAAAGCCCAGGCCAGATAGAGTTAAGATTGGGTGTCTCGTTTTCCATTCATAACTTGAACCCCATTAAAAGCTTTCCGGAGTACTTCATTACATTATTGGGATTGAAAGTGTTCATAAATGTGATTAAATTTTAATGTGGGCGGTCTACTGTAGATTTTCTCAAGTCCTGTATATCAATAGACAGTGCTTGGTCCATGGCATTGTCTGCAACACCCTCTGGGTAATTTCCCACTCTCAAGAACAGTTTTAGCTCATTCAGGCGTTCAATGCGTAAGTCACTCTCAGTAACAATAGTACATATTCTCATCGCAAGTGTGAAAGGTACCTGGTTCTTTGTTTGACGAGGATGGCATGAGGTATAAGACAAATACTATTTTGTGTCGATCGGTTTGTAGAAGATATCGGTTATGATTTTCTTGCCCTCTCTGTTTAATGTGATTTGATCAGCACTACTTTCTCTAGTGAATTTTATATTAGGATCCAACTGATTCAAAAGGTCATGAAATGTAGTCAAATCACCAAAGCAGTTATTCCAGACGATGAAACAGTCATCCAAAAACCGTTTGAAAGATGATTTTTTTTTCTTTTGCGTCAGTGTTGAAATTATTTTCTAGTTGGTCTGATAGTTTCTTTTCTAAGTATCTTAATATCAAAGTTGCTTATGTGGGTGCAAACTGTTTGCCCATTGCTGTACCTAGGAGATGGCGGTAATTTTTGTCACCAAATTCACATGTGTTATCTTCCAATATCACTTTGGTAGTAGATAAAATGAATTCTTTTGTAAAACGGTCATCATTTTTGTTTGGATAATGGTCTTACAACTAGCGGATACCTTCCAGACCTAAATCATGGGAAATATTTCCGTACAAGTTGGTCACATCAAATGTACATTTGTACATTTTCGGGGCCGTTTCCTCTAAAATTTCGGTTGGGAGTTTGCTCAAAATCTAACATATGTTGGAACAAACTGAACGTAAGGTTTGAGCAGGATACCAATAATCTCACTCAGTCTGCTTTGGGGCAGGCTGGACCAGCAATAATCGGGCTGTTGTTTCCACCGTTGTTGTTGTAATTTGTAACATTTAATGTAATTTGTACATTTGTTGTTTCTAAAACTGCTTCTGTCGCTGGTATTTCGCGTCGCTCCCCTGTTAGCATTATTTCCTCCCCTGTTGTTTGCATTAGTTTTACGTTCATTGTTGTTATTGGTCGTATTGTACCTTCTAAAATTGCTTGAATTGTTATTTCTCCCTGCGATGTTGCCTGCCGTGTTGTCTCGTGTCATATTTTGGTTAAGTTCATTGTTAGCCGTACGAAATCCCGATGAAACAAGATTAGCTCCATTTCCGGGGACGGTCCGCTGTACGTTTTGGTTTCGCTGTCTGTTTTCCGACGGTAAAATCTAGTTTGTTTCGGACATGTCATTAGATCGTAGATTTTCAAACCATGTATTTTTCATGTTTCAGATTTCCTTTGGTTTATTTTTATCTTCTAGTAGTTCCTGGATCCAGATCTCATTCAATTTATCCTGGATGGCTGAATTTGGAACCTTGTTTATATTTTTTTGATGTCCCTTTGCACACGATACAGAATATTTTCTTGTTTTGCAGCTTGTTCTGTCAAGCGCGTCATCTCCATAGTCATCCGCTTTTTACTCAGTTCTGTCTAACGTTTCTTTCGTCCCTCACTCTGCCCAGATATAGGTTTTTCCTGGTGTTTTCGTGATATGAATGGCGAATTCTGTTTGAAAAACGTATTGTAGATATTCCTAATACCTTCACACCTTATCATCTTGTAGAATGCCATTTTGTGGGCGTTTTTTAGATGACTCAAAACCCGGTTCTTTGTTTGACGAGGATGGCATGAGGTATAAGACAAATACTATTTTGTGTCGATCGGTTTGTAGAAGATATCGGTTATGATTTTCTTGCTCCCTCTGTTTAACAAAACATCAAGGAATGAGATTTGATCAGCACTACTTTCTCTAGTGAATTTTATATTGGGATCCAACTGATTTTTTCGTTTGCGTCAGTGTCGAAATGAGTTTCTAGTTGGTCTGATAGTTTCTTTTCTGAGTATCTTAATATCAAAGTTGCGTATGTGGGTGCAAACTGTTTGCCCAGTGCTGTACCTAGGAGCTGGCGGTAATTTTTGTCACCAAATTCACATGTGTTATCTTCCAATATCACTTTGATAGTAGATAAAATGAATTCTTTTGTAAAACGGTCATCATTTTTGTTTGGATAATGATCTTACCACTAGCGGACCTTCCAGACCTAAATCATGGGAAATATTTTCGTACAAGTTGGTCACATCAAATGTACAGAACAGTTCATCCTCTAAAATTTCGGTTAGGATTTTGCTCAAAATCTAACATATGTTGGAACAAACTGAACGTAAGGTTTGAGCAGGATATCAATAATCTCACTCAGTCTGCTTTGGGGCAGGCTGGACCAGCAATAATCGGTCTGCATGTAAAATCCTCTGGTCTCAATTCTGTTTCATATTCGGAATTTTGCTCCTTAACAGCATTGATAGCCATATCTGATTGATGTATTTTTGGTAAGCCATACAGTTGACTAGTTTTTGACTCAAATTTTGTCAAAAATCTCTTCTCTTGTGCAGTTAGATCTCCGCCATGCTGTGCTATTAAATGATCATTTTTTGTTTTACTTGTTTTATCAGTATTATTGGATAAACTTTCATAACAACGTACCTCGCTTACTATTTCTAACATTTTCTCTTCATAGTATGAACTGTCCATAACTACCACAGCTGATCCCTGAACTGCTTCCTTTAAAACAATATTTTTTGTTATTTCGGGCCCGTTTCAATAAAAGTTGTTCGGCCTTATTTAAAATAGACCTGCTATTTTGCCTGCTTTGTCCTCCGATGGGTTGGCGATTCAGAAAGTCAATGAAAATATCTAAATCCACATTTCGGCCTTGCGATGAGATAAAATGTTCCTTTCTTTCTTACGATGGATGGGTAAGTTGATGTGTTGTCAATAAAGTAATCCTGGAGTCTTAATTTTCTGGTGAAGTTGTTTGTATCGCTTCTCAGATCATTGAGCCCAGGAGACGGTGTAAATTTCAAACCCTTTTTAGTACATAAATCTCACCATCCGTCAGAACTACAGAGGAAAAATTTATCAAGGTAGGGTCTGAGGTTGAGTGATCTGGGCCATTTCTTACCGATGTCCGTCTTTCCGGTGACCCTCGCCTAAAAAACGATTCCGCGGCATCCCAGGGGGTCGTTGATTCTGGCTGCTATGATGCGTACGGAGATTAGGAGGGGTGTAGAGTGACTCTGGTTCGTCCTCAATGGCTCCAGGTTATGTTTCACCACTTACGACCTGTCCATATGATGCACTATGCCGGCGAACTGGTTCACGCATGTTGCTAGTGGTCGTGGTTGCTGTTATAGGTGTTGTCATTTCCGTTGCTAGAAATTCTCCTGTTAGAATTTTCGTTATTTTCCCCGTTGTTAGTATTATTTGTTTGTCTGATGTTGACGTTATTCGTACGTCCACTGTTGTTTCCACCGTTGTTGTTGTAATTTGTAACATTTAATGTAATTTGTACATTAGTTGTTTCTAAAACTGCTTCTGTCGCTGGTATTTCGCGTCGCTCCCCTGTTAGCATTATTTCCTCCCCTGTTGTTTGCATTAGTTTTACGTTCTTGTTGTTATTGGACGTATTGTACCTTCTAAAATTGCTTGAATTGTTATTTCTCCCTGTGATGTTGCCTGCCGTGTTGTTTCGTGTCATATTTTGGTTAAGTTCATTGTTAGCCGTACGAAATCCCGATGAAACAAGATTAGCTGCATTTCCGGGGACGGTCCGCTGTACGTTTTGGTTTCGCTGTCTGTTTTCCGACGGTAAAATCTAGTTTGTTTCGGACATGTCATTAGATGGTAGATTTTCAAACCATGTCTTTTTCATGTTCCAGATTTCCTTTGGTTTATTTTTATCTTCTAGTAGTTCCTGGATCCAGATCTCATTCAATTTATCCTGGATGGCTGAATTTGGAACCTTGTTTATATTTTTTTGATGTCCCTTTGCACACGATACAGAATATTTCCTTGTTTTGCAGCTTGTTCTGTCAAGCGCATCATCTCCATAGTCATCCCCTCTTTACTCAGTTCTGTCTGACGTTTCTTTCGTCCCTCGCTCTGCCCAGATATAGGTTTTTCCTGGTATTTTCGTGGTATGAAGGGCGGATTCTGTTTCAAAAACGTATCGTAGATATTCCTAATATCTTCACACCTTATCATCTTGTAGAATGGCATTTTGTGGGTGTTTTTTAGATGGCTCAAAACAAACGCTTGTTATGTTTTCGGAAAGTATACACATTTTGGCGTGTGCAGTTATCTTCCTTAGATTGAGCCCATAGTTCTAAAATTGAGCCTACCTGGGAGTTCATCTTTTGTACGTTTCTTCCAATACCAAATACATCTTCTGATCAAGCTTAATTTCCACTCTTCTCAATATCTCTACGACTCCGACTTGGGCCTGACTGAGCGTCTCCAGTTGCCCGAATATTTTTCTCAGCCAGTTCACGTGAAGGCGTAGAATATCAGAATTACTCATCTTCACTCTACAAGTTCCACAAGTAATACAGATGCACTGCCCTTGTACGTGGTATAATAAATAAGAAATACAACTAAACAAAATGTAGTTTTGAACTTAAACTGTATATTGTACTGCTAAACCGACTTCGTTCGTTTTATGGACTTTTAAATACAAATAATATATTTATCCATATGTTAGGCTAAATATACATATAATTTGTGATCTTGGAGATTGAAGCGCTGGTCGGTGTCGGACCAGTCAGACTGGTATCTGCTTTAGAATAGGTTAACCAGAAGACTATACTGTGAAGTCATGTGGCTCTGTCAGTATGTCGGCACCTCTTCCCACTTCCCTTATATGTGTTATAATTGTGTTCTGAATATGAAATTGCATTCTACTGATATTTTTCACGTTTGGGCCGTTTCTTCTATTTGACGGTCACATAGCTCATCAGTTTCCATCTGATGACTTGATAGGGTTAAAACATCATTGCTCTTGGATATTTGTATCTACTACCGGTCAAACCGATGCTTGGGGCCGTGTAGACATGTCATTCAAGATGTCTACATGATCGCCACATTGGGCTAAGAGAGGTCACTCTCTGATATTCTCCCATACCAATTTTATGGCCCACACTATCCCGACTTCAACCCCGCGGATCCCCAAAGTGTAGGAGTTACACCACACTTTTTTCAGATGTATGGATATTATGGGACAGACCATCTCACATTATTCCTACATATGGGAAGTTTTGCTGGGTAGTTAGTCCCACCTGGGGTAGGTATAGGGCAAACCCATCATATCCCCACCGATGGCAAATTTGCTGACTATTTATTCCCAAGTGAGGTGGGTATAGAGCAGACTTCCCCGCAATACCCTCACAAATGTGAAATTTGCTGGGATGTTACTCATACGTTCAGATGGTATGGGCAGATCACTTTACAATATCCCACAAATGAGAAATATGCTTGAAAGTCACTCGTGTGTGGGGATGATATCGGCAGGCCACCTCGCAGTATCCCCACAAATGGGGAATTCGCAGACTTTCCCACAATATCCCGATAAATAAGGAATTCACGGGATAGGTACTCATACGTACATGTACGGATGGTATGGGTCAGGCCACCTCATAATATCCCCATAGATAGGGAATTTCTAGGTCATTGAAAGGGGTTGAGGCAGATCGTTGCATACCTGAAAATGCACAGCTGCACAATACACGTATGTAACGCCTACCTATCCCGCCTATCATTAGTATAGACGAGAACAGAGAAGAGAATTTATCGGACACTTTTAATCTTCGAACTACAATGTATATGTCAATCTAACAAATTACACACACTACAATTAAAATCTGCCGGTATTAAAAATCTTCCATGTGAGTTTTGAAGTTGTCCATCTAATAATCGCAGGGATAGGCAATGGCCAAGCATGTATTGACTTGAGCATGAAGGGAAAAATCACCAATACGGGTACAAAAAAGAAACAGAGCACAACTGCAAGACAATTAGCATCTTCCATGTGAGTTTCGAAATTGTCGACCAAATGGTTGACAACCTAGTCAAAACTAGCACATATTGATGCTGGGCATAACTCTGAGGTAAATAATCTATTGCAAAAAGTTCTGAACTTTGCGTGGCATAATTACTGATAATTGTCTCAGTAACAAGGGCCTGATTGGCTTCAATATACACGTGTGCACACCTTTAACCGATGAAAACCTGAGAGTAATTCATTTTATAATGGATACTGTTTTATGGTTCAGCTATGAGCCTTGATTGAATATAGAAAAAAAAATGAATTTGCCCTAGACAAAATATGTCAGAATCGGTCAACTTGTATATACTTTTAGCCCTCCGTAGTAGTATGAATTTTGAAAGATTAGCTATAACCCCTTAAACAATATCACATTAACTAGAATTTGACCTTGATAAAATAGGATCACGGTTTGTCAACTTAAATAGATTTCTAGTCAATCACCACTGAGAAAGAGTAGCCTATAACTATAGAGATTTAATCATTCAGCAGACATCGTCAAAACTAGAATTTAAGCTGGATAAAATAGGTCAAGGTCAGTCATCGCCAATAGGCTTCTGTTCCACCACTTGTAATTGTTTAATAAATATGGAAAGCCTGACAATACTACTTCAAGAGATAGTGTTTTCACAAGCGAGATGGACAGACATATGGATGCACTATGAAGGAACAACTATTAATAGGCTTCTGCTTCAGCAATCAACATCTCTGAACTCTACTTACAGCATGAATATATCTGATTGTCAGCCACTGTGACCTTGACCTTTAAACCCAAAATGAATAGAGTTTCTATTGTCCCAAAAGCAAGATATACCCGAGGATTGGTACCAGTCCATGTTTTGGAACTGGAGACATCAGATGAAATTAATTCTGTCGTCATCAACCCTGATTTCACAATAATGTGGATGATGCAGGTTAACCCTACCTGGCCTGGGGGGGGGGGGTGGCTCTTATCTCTGGAACGACAACAACAAATTGAGAGCTGAAACTCTGTGACTTGTTAGATTATCATATTGGGGTCATTTTGAGCCTAATTGCATGACCCCCCCACAAGCAGAGGATCATGGTTAAATTCAAAATGGCGTCCGTGTGGGTTACTAGAAAAGTGATATTTTTGTCATTTCTCCAAAAATTTTGCTGTTCTGTTTGGAAAAAAGCATGAAACCTATTTTATTTCATATCAGATTATTTTTTTACTAATTTATCATGCAGTCTCTGCGAAGGAAAAACAAAAATAAAAAATTCGAAAATTCTGACCGAAAAATCGTAAAAAATGGTCTTTTTGAAAATGATGTCATAGTGATGTCATCATGGTGACCGTCTTAGATTTTTTTTACATTTTCTTGTAGAGACTGACCCAAAGATATCGTATGGTAAGTTTCAGCCCTCTAGCCTTAGCGATAGCGAAAATATATAGAGGGGAACTTTCCGCCCCTCCCAAGGCTGCGGTACATCCCAAATCGCACAAGTCAGATAGGGTTAACCAAATGCCGACTATCTCCCAAAGCACATTTATAGGCAAATAAGCATTCAAAATATTTTCGAAAAATGCTTAATATTTTCCTCAACTGCCATCGACAGCTATCATCCCTCCGAACATTTTTCGTTAAACGAGAGTGTAGCACAAAAGATTATCTGTTCTATCGGCTGTCAACGACCCGTACAACTGTATCCCCTAAATGTTAATCTAACGGGAGCCATATTCCAGTTACGGGCGGGAACAGCCAGCTGTGGCACATGGTTGTCAAAGGCAATTTTAGCTATCTCACGGAAAAACATAAATGTACACTTGATGTTAAGTCTATAACTATGCATTGAATTTTGAGGTGTTCTCCTATCTATAAGGATGCAATTTTGTCACATATCCATATTGCCGAAAATCGACATGGTGATTGACCTATTTTCTGTGGCTGATTTCAACCAGTAATACATGTGAAAAATGTAAAAGCAAAGGAATGTTCACCGAATAATTTTTTTCTAAGATTGTATAATAGGCGCACATTTATATCCTAAAATGCCATTGAATTGTCTCATTCATATGAACATGATTTATATGAACACACAACACGGACAAAATATTTTGGAAATTGACTTTCTCTCCCTCTCCCACGCCGGCCCTATATTAAAGTATATGATAAATTTGCCTGATATTTCTATAATGTAGTTAGGCTTATCCTTACTTTTATCGATATATATTCTGTAGCGGCATATTAAAATCTTATACATCTTATAATTTCCGCATAAGTATCATAACCCCTTCTTGCCAATCGCTATGTTCCCGACGGAAGTATTCCTTTATAACTGTATCCCGCTCCACAGCAACTTTGCCGGCATCTGTCATCTGCGTAATGGCGTCCCGCATGCGCACGCTGTATTCTGGATCAGAATCCCATGGTATCTTCTTTCCGCAAATGCTCAGTATTCCACCTGAAATAAGATAATATTATTGTGAATGGTATACCTCACACGTTCTTTCGAAACTAATTTTCTTTCTTCGACTTCCGGATCGGATTGCATCTGCGGTTTACGCTACATTACATGTCCGCTAAAGCCGGTCAAATCGGGTCATGATATATTCGAACAGGATGTATCACATGAACTATTATAACTTTTTTGATAGAAGAATGATCAATATTTCTTCAAATATTGCTCTAAAAACCAATAAGACACCAGAATATGATTTATCGGTCCAAATGTGCCAGACATGTAATCAGGGGCAGCCCAATGGCATACACAAGTCACACTCCAACCCAGTGCCATACACATGTTCCGCTCCATCCTAATTGCATACGCAAATCTCTCTCCGGTCCGATGGGATACACATGTCTCCCTCCGGCCCAATGGCATAAGCAAGTACCCCTCCGTCACAATGGCATACACAAGCCCACTCCGGCCCAATGTTATGCACATGTCTCCCACCGGCATAACGGCATACACAAGTTACCCCCGGCCCAATGTCATACACAAGTCTCCTCCGGCACAATGCGGACACAAGTCCCCCAATGGCCCAACGGCATACACAAGTCCCCCTCCGATGAAACGACATACACAAGTCCCCTTCCGGACCAATGGCATACCCAATTCCTCTCCAGTTCGATGTGGTACTCCTTCCGACCCAATGACATACACAAGGTTTTCCCGCGACAATGGCATACCCATGTTCCCCTTCGGCCCAATGGAATGCCCAAATCCCCTTGCGGCCCAATGGCATACTCATTCCTTTCCAGCCCAATGCCATACCCAAGTTCCACTCCGATTCAATGGCATACACAAGCCCCTCCGGATCAATTACATACACAAGTCACACCCGACCCAATGACATTCCGAAGTCCTCTTTCGATCCAATATCAACCCCAAATTCCTCTCTAGCCCAAAATTTAGTGTTTACCCAAGTCACCCTACTGACCAATGGCATACGGTCGAGTGGCACACCCAAGTCACCCTTCGGTCCAACGGCATACCCAAGTCACCCTCCACCACAATGACACCTCCGGACCAATGACATACCCAAATCCCCAGTGATTTTCAATGGCATACACGTCACCCTCCGGTTCAATGGAATATCCGTGTCACCCTCCGACCCAATGGCATACCCAAATCACTCTCCGGTCCAATGGAATATCCAAGTCTCCTTCGGGTCCAATGGCATACCCAAGTGACCCTACGGCCCAATGTCATACCTCCACCCTTCGCTCCAATGACATACTCGAGTCACCTTGCGGCCCAATTGAACACTCAAGTCATCCTCCGGTATACCTATGTCATCATTCGCCTGAATGAATATTCATCATTCGGCCTAATGGCATAACCAAGTCCCCAAGTCCTCCTCCGGTCCAATGCAATTCCCAAGTCCCCCTGCGGTCCCCTGGCATACCCAAACCCCTGTCGGGGGCCTAATCGTGTATTTGCGCCTAATCGTGTCAGCGCCAAATCGTGTAAAAAAAGTGCGCTTAATAACGTGTTGCGCCTAATCGTGTAGGAAATTTGCGCTTAATGGTGGAACTGCGCCTAATCGTGTACGAAATTTGCGCTTCATTGTGGAACTGCACCTAATCGTGTATGGAATTTGCGCCTATTTGTGTAAATGCGCCTAGTCGTGTAATGACCCTGCGCCTAAGCATGTAACTGCTCCTAATCATTTGTACCATCTTGCGCATAATTCTGCGTTGCGCCTAATCGTGTAGAAAAATTGCTCCTAATTGTGGAACTGCGCCTATTCGTGTAGGAGATTTGCTCCTAATTGTGGAAATGCGTCTATTCGTGTGAGAAATATGCGTCTAATCGTGGAAACGCGCTTATCCGTGGAAATCATGTTGCGCCTAATTATTCGTTGCGCCTAATCGTGTAGAGAATTTGCGTCTAACTGTGGAAATGCGCCTTATTGTGTATAGGGGCTGCGCCTAAACGTGCACAACGTGAAGACATAAGTAGTATGTAAAGGACGGATAAAGTCAATTGACATACTTTCGTCATTTTTAAGGAGATCACGGGGAGGTCATGGGGAGATCAAGTGATCAAGAAGTCAAGGTCACTATAGTTCCGGTACTTCCGGTCACGTGACCTTTGGGGGCATGTATTCTTTCGCGGTGATGCAGTCTGGCCGTGATGCGTCGAGGAAAAGAGCCTCCGTCGACAGAATGTAGTCCCAAATACGCGGAGAGCCGGGGGAAATTCTCTGGCAATCTTCGCCAATCTTCGGGACATTTTGGGGGCGATAAGGGCCACTAGTGGACCGACTGGGTCGAGTGAGGTGTCAAAGTGTAGCGCTCGTCCAGGGCGACCGCATGTACATTGAGGATTTGTCCTGAAAATATAAAAAAGCTGAACGCGGACTTTACCCCTAAAATAGGGGGAAACTATCAACTAGGTCTAAAAGGGCTAATATCGGTCCCCGGCTTATCGGGCCTGCCTAGCAAGTCATGGGTGGGTGTATGTAAATGAGGACTTGTCTCCGAAAATAGAAAATGCGGAACACGAACTTTACCTCAACAATGGGAGAATGATTCGAACATTTGCATCTATACGCGAAAATGCCTGTATGGGGTATGGGGGTGGTCATTTTTTTGTGGATGTTACTATGGATTTTGGGGTTTGTTATCTTCGTCTCACCACGTAAAATACGATGGGAAGGGTCTCGAAGTTAAGCGGTGAATTTTTTTTGAAAAGTCCAGGTACCTGTAGCAATAATGGTTGTCCCGCAGTATTGGTTGTCCGAAGGACAACCTGTACCTGGCAGTAGTTGTCCTGACTGAAACTGGGTGGGGACACCCAGTTTCAGGTACCAGTTGTCCACTCGATACATATTACTCTTGTACATGTCGTAATGCATTATATTTGCACCCGGACAACTATTCATGGGAGACAGCCTCTCTTATTACAACAGTGGCAATATTAGTTGTCCCCCATGACGTGCTGTCCATCGTATTATCAGACAAACTAGGTCACGGTATAAAGGTGACAAATTTTCAGTGGCTCGGCAGCTGTACCATGTAGTGCAGGGGAAAGAGGCGCGGTAATATGGATGAGCGGGTTCCAGTAAGTTGTAGGTTCGAATCCCATCCGCGTCACATTATTTTTTTTATTATGGTACATTATGATATTTTCCATGCTAATTTTTTCACGGATGATTTGTGGATTAATGACGCCAGATTGACATTATATTTTGAGGCAAAAATTTTCTTACATATATTTTAATGTTCCTATTACTTAGTTCTATTTTCCAAATATACTTGACGTATTATTCGTCAGTTTCTTCCTATCACAGTCAACAGTTTTTTTGTTGAACTGATGTTCACTTTATATACAACAACATATTTCGCTATCAAAGTAATCCACGTAGGCCTGCATAATAAGATGGAGGCAAACTACCACAATTCTAATTTTGAAAAAGACACTGTAGGTACAGAAGTTGCGGCATTTTGTATTGCAATGTGCTTGTTTCAGGTTAATCCGAGGGTGTTGAATCCGAATCTGCTTGTTCTCAGATTAATTTTACATACTGAAACATCAGAACTGCTAATTAACCGTAATGACCAAGTCACTTGAGCATTTGGTGTCAATCTCTGCCAGGAATGTAATTGTAATGTAATACAATTAACAATGGTCACTCTAATGGCCTCACGGTGAAGTCATCTTCCCTGAAAGTAGTTTTAAATCTATTTTAGCCAATTTTCATTATAAATATTTTTCGTACTCCTTTAGCTAGGGGGTGAATACTGTGTGATGACGTCACAGTGACGTCATTATTAAAAAAGGCATTTTTGTGTTTCATTTCTTCGCAAACACTGCATGATAAATTAGTAAATCAAATAGTTTCAGTCCACTTTTCCATGCAGTAAAGCAAACGTTTTTAAGAAACCCACATACCCACATGGCTTCCATTTTGAATTTAACCATTATTCTCTGCACATAGACTCAAAAAGACCCCAATATGATAAGCTACAAAGCTACGGAGTGTCAGCTCTCAAGTATTTATCGTTCCGGATAGAGAATAGAAAGTTTGGTACGAAGGCCCCGATGTACCCCCCCCCCCAAAAAAACGGCCTTGCAGGGTTAACCCCACCGCATGGCATCACGACACAAGAATTTTTGCGGGAAAATTGCATGAACTCAAATTGGAAAAATCTGATAGGAAAATTCGGCCCAAAAATTCAGATGCGAATTTGTGAATTTTAATGTGAATTTGATTACGTCATTGTGACGTAATCAAAGAGACTGTTTCATATGTAGTGTACGTGCTTTCATCTCCTACGGGATATTAAAACTATTTATACGGGTGAGTACGAAGAGAAGAAGAGAGCTATATCCCCATATAATTGTGCTTTCGGTCATTTTCGTTCATTTTTTTCGCAATCCTAAAAGAGGATAAAAGTAATTTATTTTGCCAAAACTAATTATTCTCTATCATATGAATTAGTTTTTGATATAAAATATCGGAAAATAAAAAAAATCAGTCCAAAAAAAAAGAAGAAGCGAAAAATGACTTCCGAAAAGATGACGTCATGATGGCGAACATCTTGAATTGTTTAGCATTTCATCATAGAATTTGACTCAAATATTTTCAAATAAACTATAAAATAGTTTCAGCCCTCTATCCAAGATATAACGAAAATAGATGGGGCGTTGAAATTCCCCCACTCTCCATCCTCAGGCGGGGACAACCTCCAAAACATCCAGATCTGTTAGGGTTAAAACAATCCATTTATCGGCTACGCATACTATCATTGCCTTATTGAACCGCTTTACATGCTGAGGCCTGATACTGGACAACTATTCCCAGATGACGGACAACCCTTAATACGACTTAGTTATAATCGCGATAAAAACTGGACAACCACTTCTATCGTCGGACAACGTATCGCCGGGTGTAGTTGTCCATGGACAACCTATGATAGTATCAGTTGTCCCGAGACAACTCACAACAGTACATGTTGTCCATGGACAACCTGTTCCAGTAATGGCTGTCCGACGGACAACCACTAACCAGGACAACGTTCACCTTCACACCGGTTAGGTCTATATAGGCCCACACTCAATCAGTGGATAGGTCCATCCTGGGAAATGTACTCCTGGACATTGCGATATGGATTGTGGGATCTTGTTTTTCAAGTCTCACCACGTAGAACACGATGGGCGGGGTCTCGAAGCTAAGCGGTGAAATTTTCGAAAAGTTCACGGTGGTCTGGATAGGCCCATAGGCCTACTGGCTAAGTGAATCGGTCCATACTGTGCAATTCACACATGTTCATTGCGATATGGGCTGTGGGATCTTGTTTTTCACGTCCCACCACGTAGAACACGATGTGAGGGGTCTCGAATTTAAGCGGTGAAATTTTTAGAAAAGTCCAGGTACCGTGTAGGTCTGTATATAGGCCCATACTGGCTCAGCGGATAGACCCAGACTGGGAAATTGACTCCTGGACATTGCGATATGGGTTGTGGGATCTTGTTATTCACGTCTCATCACATAGAACACGATGGGCGGGGTCTCGAAGTTAAGCGGTGAATTTTTTTTGAAAAGTCCAGGTACGGGTAGGTCTATATAGGCCCACACTGACTCAGTGGATAGATCCATACTGGGAAATGTACTCCTGAACATTGCGATATGGATTGTGGGATCTTGTTTTTCAAGTCTCACCACGTGGAACACGATGGGCGGGGTCCCGAAGCTAAGCGATGAAATTTTCGAAAAGTTCATGGCGGTCTGGATAGGCCCATAGGCCTACTGGCTAAGTGGATAGGTCCATACTGGGCAATTCACACATGTTCATTGCGATATGGGTTGTGGGATCTTGTTTTCCACGTCCCACCACGTAGAACACGATGGGAGGGGTCGCAAAGTTAAGCGGTGATTTTTTTTGAAAAGTCCAGGTACCTTGTAGGTCTGTATATAGGCCCATACTGGCTCAGTGGATAGATCCATACTGGGAAATTTACTCCTGGACATTGCGATATGGGTTGTGGGATCTTGTTCACATCTCATCACGTAGAACACGATGGGCGGGGTCCCGAAGCTAAGCGGTGGAATTTTTTTGAAAAAGTCACTGCGCCCATGCGTAATGGGTAAGTAGTGCTGGGTGCACGTTGTGGGGTCTAGGTGAGCCCATTGTGGTTCGATGGTGTCGTATGAGGTCTTATTTTGAAGCTCTCGCAGAGGAGCATCCGAGAGGATTAATGTGTCGTCCGTTTTCATTATTCTGCGCAGGCACAGGCTGGTCGTAATATAGAAAGCCGACATTCTGGGGATGCGTGGGGGTGTGTTTGGGTTAGAGATGGACCACTATTGATCCAAATGGGGCATGGGAGGTGTCAAAGTGAAGCATTTGTGGGGTAGTGTCAGAATGGCGTGTGCTTTTTTGCAAGTCGCGTCAAGCTGCGCATGCGCAGTTACGTGTGGTAAGTAAAGTGATCAGTTTGGGGGTACGTGGGGTGTATTTGGGCTAGAGAGTGACCATCCTTGGTCTGAATGCGTCGTGTGGGCTGCCATTTGTAGCTCTCGGGGTGTAGACCCCGACTTGAGGCCTATTCTGTGACATCATCGGTAGAAGTAATAGCGAAAGCGGGCAATTTGGCGGGTGTAGTGGAAGGTTTTTTGGGTAGAAATGAACCATCCGCTGTCCGAATGCATCGTGTGGGGTGTCATCTTGTAGCCCTCTGGGTGTAGATTACGACTTGAGGGATGTCCACGTCATCTATGACGTCATCGTTGATGTCATCAGTAGGAGTAGT
>JAVTVY010024417.1:0-84066 GCA_036873755.1 Hanleya hanleyi
AAAGCATTTTGGGAAAGGTATTGCGCCACTATTTCTAAAAACTCTGGCGTTGAATGTATGTAGATATTGAAAAACTCAAAATGTCTTACGGAAGAACTTGATGCTAAAGGTCACATATCGTACAGACATGTATCCACATGGATTTCTCGACTCTCTATACTACAATCCCTCATCAGGACCTTATTGACCGTCTAAGTTCATTAATAGTATCTGTGTTCAAGAAAACTGATCGTAGATATATTAATGTCGGAAGCCATAAAGCATTCTTTAGCTCGACTACATACAGGAGATATCATTCATGGGATGTTTCTTTGTTTATAGAGTTGCTTGAATTTCTCATTAATAATATCTATGTGAAATTTGGCAACACAATATATCAGCAGCATATAGGTATTCCAATGGGTACTAATTGTGCACCCCTGTTGGCTGACCTGTATCTGTTCTCGTATGAATATGACTATATGCAGGCGCTTTCAAAAACCGATCCATTCAAAGCCCGTTTCTTCTCATTCACCAAACGCTATATAGACGATCTTCTCGCCGTGGATAATCGCTATATAAATGACGCAGTGAAGGATATATATCCACCTTCACTGGATTTGAAGGAAACTACAGATAACCCTACAGGCACATCATATTTAGACCTATATCTCTATAAGAATGAAGCGGGCCTTCTCTCTCGTCGACTGTATGAAAAAGAGATGATTACAATTTCGACATCGTAAACTATCCCTTTCTGGGTAGTAATATTCCAGTGGGACCTGCATATGGCGTATACATATCTCGCTTAGTAGCATTTGCTAGATCCTGTGTTAAATGTGATGATTTTAATCAACGTCACAAAACATTGTTGCAGAAACTTATGAAACAGGGCTATTCCACCAAGCGCCTCCACTCAAAGTTTCTCAAATTTGGCGATACATATCGCATGCTGATAAAAAAATACGAACGTAGCGTGCAAGATCTATGGCGCTACGTTTCGTAACTTGTGTCTAATTCGCCCAACGGGGCTAGGGGCCGTATGAACCCATGTACTTCAAGAACCTCATGGTACTCTTATGAACAGTCACAATCAAAGCGTGTCTGAGATACATCATTCTTTAGATGACGACTTTGCAACGAATATTATGGATTAAGAATACTGATCAGCGATACGGATTTGATATTTTTGGAACATCATGATGTCTTGCCGGCATCATTGAAAACTGTTGACCGCTTCTCTCTTGCAGGAAACAAGCCTATGTTTATGTATACTATGATTGTCTTTTTGAATTTGGTGCTAATACTGTTATGTGGAAAATGGAATAGGTCTTTGGATTATGGACGCGGATATTCTCTAATGGACGACGGCTGGATTATGAATGACGGCCTAGACGCTTGTAATTCTCCACCTAACATGGATACAGATCAGATAACCACCGTGCTGGAGAATGACCCAGAGACACGTATGGTGTTTCAAGGGGTGTTCGCCCGAGATGTGTTCCCATTAGACCGTATGTATCCTGTTGCTTACGTTCTCAACACGGACCCGATGGATCGGCCCGGTGAACATTGGGTGGCCGTGTACTTGACAGAACAGCAGGGCGAATACTTTGACCCGTACGGCCTGCCACCCCTCCATCCCGATTTAACAGACTTCATGGATCAAGGCACAGAGACGTGGTGTTGGAATACCAAAACGTTGCAAAGCCTGACCAGTAGCGTGTGCGGACAATATTGCTTGTTTTACCTGTACCATCGATGCCGGGGAAGACCCTTATCTACCATCGTACAGATGTTTGACGAGTACCCCAAGGCCGAGGACCGCGATGTACTCGTATATGACTGGGCCGCCCATCATTTCAATGTACAAGCCCCGTTCTGGGCTTAAGTTCTTTCAATGTACACAAGCCCGCTGTTCTGGGCTTAAGTTTACAAGCCCCCTTTTCTGGGCTTCAGTTCTTTCAATGTACAAGCCCCCTGTTCTGGGCTTCAGTTTTCACGTGGTTGTTCTCACGTTGTTGTTGTTACTGAATAAAAAACAAAATGAGATCTCACCAAAAAACCCTGTCTTGTGTGTTTTCTACATGAGCATAATGCATGAAACTGGCTTTGAACACCGTATTAGCCAATCAGTGGCCTAGAATGGAGCCAAAGGTAACCCATCCACGTCCAGAAAACATTACCCGGGTGTACAAGAACCCGGATGTAGGCGCGGACGTAGGCGAAAGCATCCCAGTACCCGGATGTAGGCGCAGAAGTGAGCGAAATTCTAGTACCCGTCCATTGGTTCTTTTATCGATCGCTCATTGGCTCTTTTTCTCGACCGCTGATTGGTCCAAATGGAACTGCCCATCCTTCCCAGGTTAATTTACAATCCCCTTTTGGGGTTCAACCTCTGACTATCGATGCCGCAACATTGTCTCCTCCGAACCTTGCCGAAAGGGAGACCTTGGACCTTTTGACCTGGATGTCACCTTTGACCTTTTGACCCGACATGCATCCGCGCACTGCCGGTGATGACGCGCGCGCGCGCTGCGGCCGGGGCGGGCCGGGGCCGGGCCGAGAAACACCCCGGAGGTTGAACATACGGACGTCTAAGGGGAACATTGGAACTCTTCTGGGTTTGGAGGTAGTTTTAGTAAAACCGTCACAACCCACGTGACCTGCGCAGCAGAATGGAAGCGACACCCTTGTCTAACTCCCTCACATAGACTTCACATGGATACCTCACTCGATCCCATCGGCCCACTAGTGGCCCACCTAGACCCCAACACGTCTATTTCCATACCCTTTGTCCACTGCGCATGCGCAGAGTGACGATATTTCAACCCCGCACCCACCCCATCAGATGCCCCCTCACATAGGCTTCACGTGGATACCTCACTCGATCCCATCGGCCCACTAGTGGCTCCCCTAGATCCAAAAACGTCTATTTCCATACACTTTGTCTATTGCGCATGCGCAGAATGACGATATTCCTACCCGACATCCATCCCATCGGTTGGCCCCTCACATAGGCTTCACATTGATACCTCACTCGACCCCATCGGACCATTAGTGGCCCACCTAGATCCCAAAACGTCCACCCCGTATGGACCTATACACCCATAGCCATGCAGTATAGGCCTATGGGCCTACCCAGGCCTCGGTGACTTTTTCCAAAAATTTCACCGTTTCGCTTCGGGACACTTCCTATCATGTTTGTCTTGACGAGACTAAGAAAACAAATCCAAACACCCATACCGCAAATGTATAGAAGTCGGTTTCCCAGTGGGACAAACATTGGACCTATACCCCATAACCCGTATATGGGTCTATATGGGGCTATATACAGACCTCGAACTTTTTTCAAAAATTTCACCGTTTCGTGCCGGGACACTTCCTATCATGTTTGTCTTGACGAGACTAAGAAAACAAATCCAAACAACCATACCGCAAATGTCTAGAAGTAGGTTTTCCAGTGGGACAAACATTGGTCCTATACCCCTAGTATGGGACTATATGGGTCTCCCTGAACTTTTTCCAAAAATTTCAACGATTCGCTCCGCGACACTCCCTATCATGTTTGTCTTGACGACACTAAGAAAACGAGACCCCACAACCTATACCGCAAATGTCGAGAAGTAGGTTTCCCAGGATGGTCCTATACCCCCCATACCCCATATAGGCATTTTCCGTAATTTAGGATAAAGTCCGTGTTCCGTATTTTTTCAGGAAAAATTTTACATACAACCACCCTGGAACTAGGGGGAGATAACTCTATTGATAGGCAAGCCCCGTTAAGCCCGGGGACCAATATTAGCCCTTTTGGCTAGGGTTGATAGGTGTTTTCCCCTATTTTAGGAGTAAAGTCCGTGTTCCCCCTTTTTTTTCTGGAGAAAGTTTTACATGCACCCATCCATGACTGGATGCCCCTTCACATAGGCTTCACATTGATACGTCATACAACTCCATCGGCCCATTAGGGGCTCCCCTAGATCCCAAAACGTCTATTTCCATACCCTTTTCCCACAATTCCCTGTCTGCGCATGCGTAGAATGGTGACAACGCTCGAGCCACTAGTGCAGTCAGATGCCCCCTGACATAGGCTTCACATTGATACATCATACGACTCCATCGGCCCATTAGGGGCTGCCCTAGATCCCAAAACGTCTATTTCCATACCCTTTTCCCACAATTCCCTGTCTGCGCATGCGCAGAATGGTGACAACGCCCGAGCCGCTAGTCCAGTCAGATGCCCCTTCACGAATGCTTCACATTGAGACCTCATACTCACCTCCGGGTCTTTTCGGTCACCGCCATTACATCTTCACGGACTTCAACGAACTCGCCAGGCCTCTTCGGTATTCTCCGGGTCTAGTCCGCCATCACTCGGTACCTTCCACCACATCAGACCTCACCGAAAAGACACGGAGGTGAACGCCATTGTGGGAAACACCCCACAGATCCCGCCCACGGACCTGACCGAAGATATACGGAGGTGAACGCCATTGTGGGGAAAAACCCCAGTACATGACACGGAGAGACACAGACAAGTCTAGACATGTCCAGAGGTCACGCCCCATTCACCCAAACCGGAAGTGACGTCATTTTTACATCCGGGTGAAATGAGGTCGGATCCATGTTCTCCCTACTACTCGCGTGGTCATGTCATTTAAGATGTCCACATGACAAGCTAAAGTAAAAGCGTTGCTGGGATACAAATCATGACCGGGATCACTGCATATCAGAAATATGCAGTCAGAATATTGTCTGTGGGGCATATGACTTCTTGTCAGTACTCCGGCATCGTTTTCCATCGTTCCATCGTTTAATGTTGCGTTTAATTGGAACCACCATTTGGGGTGGGGTGGGTTCCTCAGATTGCTTGAGACGGGCGCAGTTGATGTGGTACGTGGCAAGTCATTCATCAGCAAATTGCCCAATTTGATTTCTTCTACTGCCATATCTCCACGCGGGCCGGTCCGTCTTCTTTCAGGACGCCAAAACTACTATGCATTCAGCTCTAATATTCTTCGTAGGTGAGAGTTGCGCATAATGTGATTAGGGCTGCCAAGTTAGATGACCTCTGGATATGAACGTGAGTGTTCAGTTTTTAAGACGATATTGTGTTCTGATTTGGACGTCAATATGAGCGTTAGTGTTCAGTGCCGTTCAACCCCATATTTCAATTATTGAGATACTTAGCGTTGTGGAATTTTTGGTACCTTTTTCTTTTCATTATTGTCCAAAATGGACCAGTTGATTAATTCCACAACATTATTTCAACTTATTCCAGCAACAGCTAAAATTAGTCAGAGATGAACGCTTTTACGCGTTCAATAAGTGTTACAAATTTTTGGTGACAGTGTAGAGTATTCGACTCCGTTATCGAAACGGAGTCGAATACTCTACACTGTCACCAAAAATTTGTAACACTTATTGAACGCGTAAAAACGTTCATCTCTGACTAATTTTAGCTGTTGCTGGAATAAGTTGAAATAATGTTGTGGAATTAATCAACTGGTCCATTTTGGACAATAATGAAAAGAAAAAGGTACCAAAAATTCCACAACGCTAAGTATCTCAATAATTGAAATATGGGGTTGAACGGCACTGAACACTAACGCTCATATTGACGTCCAAATCAGAACACAATATCGTCTTAAAAACTGAACACTCACGTTCATATCCGAACACTAGAGAACATATATGAACACGCGTGTTTGAAAATTATCATCGTGTTTGAATACCAATGTTCACAAATGAACACATGTTCTTGACACTTTTGGAACACTAGCGTCCGCATGAACATGTAAAAGTGTTCAATTATGCGTAAAAGTGTTCAAAAGTACACACTTCAGAATGAACACTAATTTTTTAGACTTCCAATATTCAGCACTGGGCGATATTGCGGACAAACTATTTCGTTTTGTTTATTGAGGACTATCTAGTTGATGAGCTTGATAACACTTCAGTGACATATTTTAAGTAAATCTCTTTGCATACTAGTTTTCGTACTTGAACACTTTTACATGTTTGAAATGTGTTACAAACTAGTGTGCAGTTCAGTGTTCAGGATATGCACACTTTTATTGACAGTGTAGTTAAGGTTCGTCTTGTGCGCTGTCCGTCATTGAAGTATGCTGTAGGTTGAATTTGATCAAATGCTATCGACACACAGGTTGGAAGCTGCGTTATTCCATTCAAGAGACTTGACATTAAGATCATCCAAACTGAAATGTTTATGGAGGCCTTCAACAAATCAACAACCATCAAGAACATTAGCTAAATTTAGCTCCGATTGTATTGTATTCACAGTTTCGAGGCGATTGTTCATTAGAACAAACTACCCGTAGATCTCAAATATAAAGTGGTCTAAAGGCCCGTCAGCTCAAACCTTCATTGGTCGGTTAATTGCGTATCAAATTGCGTTTCTTCGTCGTGCTTCATGGTCATCTTGATCTGGCTGAACGTTTTGGCTATACATGTGAAGGAAAAGGACAAATACATTATACGTATACTATATGCAAATTTACATTTATTTGGGTTGGGATAAGTATAAATATGGGCACTGTTTCAGGGGTTTGAAAAAGCAGTATATGAAACATGATAAAAATAAGACAGTATTATGCACAGCAAGGTTATCGATACCCAGTCAGTTGGATTATGAAGCTTAATGAGTTTTGATCTTTGTTGTTCTAGTCTCTCACTGTCTGATTTTTTGACAGTACAATACATGGTTCACTGGAACCATGCTCTTGTTTTAATGCCTAATCTGCATTAGAAATGTTGAACCATGAGGATATCGTTTTTCTCAAAGCGCCCCCTCCCACCACCCCAGGCTGGTTCCTGATAGTTGCTATAGCCAGGAACAAACGATCATTGCCAGCCTTTGCATGGCATGTTATAGCTTCTGCTGAATTTCAGATAAAATAAACCCTATAGTACACATATTGTTTCATATTACCCAAGTGTTATCGGAATGTTTGAGTGTGGAATGGTCACGTACCGGTTAGTAATAAACAAAACTGCAGCTGTTGTAAATTAAGGAGGAGACATAACACGTAAGCACTATATTCACTAGAAGAAAATCCCACAATCAGTTTTTGCACCAGTGCGAAATGTTTCCTTATTCGAAATATGTAAAAGTGACCCGCATCCCGTATGTAACAGATGATATACTGGCATATACTGTTCATGAACTATAAGACATAAATCACACTAAATCACAGGAAGACTATTTGGAGGCTACATTGAATAGAACTGTAGTGACAATGAACATTCACCTAAATGAGACGTCGCTAACCATAAATATTTCATGCCCAAATTCACGACGGAATAAGACTTGCTAATATGGAGAGGAACAACAAACATCCTTCACAAAGATGGATGTAAGATAGCCCCATTTCATCAATACTAAATTGCAACAAACTGCCTGAAAAGCACCAACCGCTGAAAATTCTAATTCCGTGCTGTTCATATATTGCCACTTCACACACAACCAATTGCTGAGCAGTACTCGAAGCTAGAATATGATAACTTCTCCCTAAAATAATTCATCTTTAACTTAATTAAACGCATATTGTTGATATCATTGCGATGTAAAACTTAAAATGATATTACACCACTGTAATACACAATATTTGACTAAAAAAGTATGAAATTAATAATACTGACGCTGACTGATTGATTAATGAAGAAATCTGAGCAGGTGGATGCTTCATGAATATATGGATAATAACGACACGATACTGGCGCCATGCAATACTGACCCTCAATGACATAATATTCCCACATTCATAATGAATTTTTTTAAATACTTGTTCATATGATTCCTAGCGAGCTGTGTCCCCTTTCACGCGCTCGCATAAACACAACCTTTTACGAGCAAATTGCCATTTTCGCAATCGAATAGTGACGGCCAGACGAAGTAGTCAATCTTATGGGCTCCAGCCTGGTCACATGACCACCATAATTTGTGTCGTTCCTCGCTGAACTGCTTTTCGTCGTCTGACAAATGCATAGATGGTTGTTGTATAACCATCTGCCACGTGAGTCGAGCACATTCGTGTAGATATCGATTCAACGCTTTAATCTGCAGATGAGGACTATGGATAAAATCAGGATGAAGAGACGATGTCTTGTCAAGCGCCATCTGTTGGACAAAGAAGACATCGTGCGTTCTGATTATCGACAAATAATTTACAGCAACGAAACTGCCACATTTTAAACAAACGATATACTCTGGTGTTTTAAATTTGATAAAACGATCTTCATTTCTTCATTTGCGTACAAACTTTAATCAAACAAGAATGACAATTTATATACATTCGCTGCTTTCAACAGTCGTTTACGTTCAATGAAAATCGTTTTCTTCAAGATGATTCTGATGTCAGACACATAGACTAATCGTCCTACCTCTACCACCGGAGTCGTGTCGACATTCTCCCAGTTTTGTTTGAGCACCGAATGAATGGCTTCTTTGAGATCGTCCGGAAGAGATTTGTCCCCGCATGACATACTGTCCGAGTCCATGGATCGCTGTGGAGGAAGCAGGAAAATGATAGCTGAATAGAGAATCCAGAGTTCAAACTTATGAGTCGAAAAAATTATTTCGACGATAAGATACTATGTTCTATGACCTAAGATGATGACGTATTATGGTGACAAACTCGCATTTATACTGCTTTCACATGAATTGATGGCAGCATTAGATCTGCTCTGTTACAAGTAGGTTCCCCCGCCTCTCTCCCTCCCGTCCCCCCTTCCCTCTCCAGCCGTGATAGAGCTGAAAAATGTTAAAAGCGACGTTAAACCCTATACACCCACTCACTCACTCACTCACTCACTTGAATTGACTATTTATCGATATGTACAACAGGTTTAATTTGTGCATGGTCCTTCGATGTTTGAGTGTGTCAAAGCATATATCTAGCTGATATTGTTTAGCATAATGCCAACTTTTGGATATATGTGAGTGATATGCGCTTGAGCATGATATTGTTTATAACGTACATTTTTAAACCTGCGTGCATGGTATTTTCGTCTAAGCAGGTAATTTGTGATGGTGATAATCTGAAGTATGTATCTGTATTTACGTACCTTGGTCATATAAGCACTAATGATTTACGCGATGATCTTGATATCAAGAGACAGTATAAATGGGCCAATTTGCTCCTTTGGAGAAACGAGTCCTTGACATTGAAAATAAGATAGTAAAATATTTTGATGTTACTGATTTGAGTGTTTCATCACTGGTGCAAAGGGGGAACAGACGGCTATTTCTTGAATATATGAGATTGATATATATATATATAGATCACTATTAGTATGTTGGACAACTTATGGGTATATATTTCTGTTAAACTGCATGTATCAAGTCCTGTATGATATACATATTCGTGCAGTAGTGGTTCTGTTCTGGATTTTAGTGTTATGAACTACGATGAAAGTCATTGTGATGATAATATTCTATATTTCGGCTGTGATTTTGCCATCGTCAGGAATACAAATAAACATTTAGAGTATACAGTCAGCTATATATACAGGTTTAAGCAGAAAGGGCGTAATGGGCGTCAACAAACAATGATCAAACAATGGTGCAAGTTACAGGTATATCAGTGAGTTTCGATCCAACCGCATACGCCAATTTAGACAATGAAGAAAATGTTCACTTGAAGACAATGAGGCCCTTAGTTGCCATTATTCCATGGTCTAATTTTGGGGGTTTTACTCTTAATAGTAAATGACTCTCAACAGAAGTTCGTTCCAGTGCTTTGTGTGACCTATTATTTTGACATCAGGTAATAGCGTATGAGGGGACAGAGCATTGTTTTTATCTGCACGATCTGGTATAGCCATGAGATCATATATGTGTTGGAAACTTGAACATTTCAAGACATGTGACTAAATCTCGCTGTTGCCTCTACTGTGTCTTCGTTGTCTATGCGGTTGAATTGGTACTCACTGATATACCTGTAACTTCCACCATTGTTTGACCATTGTTTGTTGAACTGCTTGCTTGTACGTGTATACCTGAAGATGCCATAATCACAGCCGAAATATAGAATATTGTTTCACAATGATCTTAGTTTATGTAAACCTGATCTGTGGAAATAATGGATACGGGTCATGGTTCTTGGAGTTATAGAAACATTAACATTACCTGAAGCGTTGGTTGCTTCAACATCTCGAGAAAGCCATAAGCCATATTGTTATACACTTCCTTACAGCTACCGAATGTGTTCTGTGGAATATAAAATCAAATAGATCACTGACCATTGGTAAAGTTGAACGAAAATGGCCAAGTCGCTAGATGAACAGTAATATAGCTGGCACAGTATACAAAGTTTCCAATGTTATAGAAGTTTCTGTAAGTGCGGATGTCCGGTTGTATCATTTCCTGAATTGGTGAGACATGTAAGAGATGGGGAAAATTGACGACGTCTGGAATCCATATGATTCCACAGGCAACTCACATTCAGAATATGGAGGCTTCTAAGACGTAGCCTTGGTATCTCAGCCGCGCTTACAAAGTCTCACAACGAGTTATCCTTTGTCATCAGGATATAATTCATCTTCATAATTCTATGTGTTGCTGTCTTTTATTTTGTACCTTTGTTTTACAGTATACTTACCATTAATAAAGAACAGAGGAATTTGACTATGTCTTCCTCATCTCTGTCACTATTATCCTCGAGTGCTTCCTTGGCGTCTATCCATTCCTCGCTCTCCAGGGTGTTATAACGCATAGCTATAACACTGGGTCGACACTTCTCATTGATGTTCTCGAATGTCCTCTTGTCTGTTTGGAAGTGCTTGGGCTTCACTTCAGGTTTACAGCTGGCAGATAATCTGAAACAAAGAGAATCGTCAAGATGATATATGGCAAAAGATTTCTTGAAGAGCATGACATCCTCACCTTTCAGTATTTCGATTTCCCCGCTGCAATATTTTTCAGGTGATTCACCTGGCATCTTTCACTCTTCATAGTTTCCGTCCTAAGCTTCTCATTACTTCCAGACTAAGTTCTGTTCAACAGATGATTTATGCTTTCTAACGAGACTGAGATACGGCATTCCTCTTGTATATGCTTGCACATGCAGTTTGGTATTTCAAAACCGAAATGATTTGCTGTTACCCATGGCATTCATTTAAATAGCTTACCTTTTCTTCAATGTCGCAATTTCAGCGTGTGCTTTGCTAAGGTTCGTCTCCAGTGTTTTCTTTTCCCGTCGTAGCTGCTCCTGTGACGTCAGCGTTGTTTCCAGTGCCACCTTGTTTCGCTTATATTCATCCTGAAGGTTTGCATTGACCATGGCCAGACCTTTCAGTTCTTTGCGATTTTTTTCCTCTTCCGTTTTTAAACTCTCGTTCTCATTCTTTACTTTATGAAGCTCCGAGATGATGACCTCCCCGGGACCTTGAGGTTTGTTGGCGATATGTGGGAGCCTCTCGTCTTGATTTTTGTTGAGCTTTCTCTTAAGATCATCGTTTTCCCGTTTGAGTTCGTCTAATTTCACCCACATTTGGCCCATCCCACCACCTCGTGCCTGTCGAGGGGTTCCCGGTCCAGACGTGAGTTTCTGGTTAGCTGCCGCGAGTCCCTGAAGCAGATTCTTGGCTTCCTCCAGGAGACGCTGTGTCTGAGGATCCCTTTTCTTCCAAGTGAATACATTTTCCAGGCGTGCACAGAATGATTTGACATCCGCTAAAAGGTCCTTTATTCCGTCCGACATGGTTTGGCTGATTCCCGATTCAAACTTCCTCTTCAACTCTCCGATGTCGAGATTCGGTAACCTTCTCACCTATCGACAATGAAATTGAGAGAGGTCATTAAACTACGAACACTTATTATGTCTCTATGCTTATTCCATCAACGCACGATACACCCTCAGAAAATGACTAATGCTTCAAAAGTTTTGTCAGAAGAGACAAGAGGGAACTTGGGGTATAGACGTGACGTACCCAAAAGAACCCAAAATGTTTGGGTCCAAATAGAATTTGACTCAAACTTTTTGGGTTCGTCACGTCTCTACCCAAAAATACCTGATCCGCTTAACCCAATCCTTCTGACAGTGAATTGTCACATTGCTCCACAATATCCAAAAGGTATTCAGAGTTTACCTGTTTATCAGACACGGTGCATGTCTGAAACATTCGCCAATACTTAGTCGCTGAATCAAGACTGATATAAATTGTCAGGGATTCAGAACGGGACATTTCTGAAAATCTCCCGAAATAAAGAGGCAGATTCTGGAGGAAATGAGAAGCAAAAAGATTAGCTAAGGGATACTTAAACCGGCTTTCATGAATGAGTGTATGAAGATGTCATACGCCTGTAGCGACTACTATTGACACGATTGTCGCAATTACGACAATGGTGTCATTAGCAGTTGTCAGGTCGCCAGCTAATGTCACAACTAAAAAAAAAAAGAGACAAATAAAAAAAAGCTTATTGTCACAACTGGAAACTAGTAATTATTTGATATACTTGCAATAGCAACCACTAATGACACAATTGTCGTAATTGCGTCATTAGTAGTTGACTCTGCATGCAGAGTCGTCAGCTAAAGTCGCAATTGTGACACTAGCGGTTGAATCTGCCTGCAGAGTGGCCTGCTAATGAGGCAATTACGACATTAGCTGACGACCTGACAACTGCTAATGACAATTGTGTCAAACTCCCCAGACGTTGTCTCAAACTGAACTAGCGTGGCATTCAATGAGCTGTCATGGTAGAAGGTACATGTATTCTAAAGACGGCTTGGCGGGAGTCTCCGCAGACGACGCACACTTAACAACAGATAATTCTGGCTTGAGCCTTGGTGTTTGTTTATCTGGTCGGTCAATGTTAGCGAAGGTATACGACGTTAATAATTGCAAGGCAAATACTATCCGATAATGCACGACACGACTTATCCATGTATGTGTAATACCGTCGTTCTTGCCAAAATCTAGGATGTACCTCACCCGGGTACCTTGGGTTAGCCATTCGGGGCTAAATATAAGCTGATGAACTTTAACTTACCGCCATGTTTTCATGATTCAGACCTATATTTTAGCTGACCATCAGATGAAAGCTGAGTTTGAGAACATCATGGTGATATCAAGTTCCTACGTCTATTTTGCGTAAGATACCGGATAGAAGACATGATATCACCAGTTACCGGCTAATCATAACTTCGCTAGCTGATATGATCGTTTTAAACTGTTTCTGGTTGAAGTATCATACACAAAGCTGTAACTTCCGCGTTAGAGTCCCTAGTTTCAAATGCTTGTCTGGAAATAATATAGCTGCCAAATAGTCTGTCCTACATAACCATGATGATATGGGTTCAATAAGAAGAATGGACGTGATGAATAGCAAAGTTCAACAGGATTGTACATGGACTTGTACTATATACAGGCGTTACCAGCATACACACATACAGTAGTGTAACTACCTGAATGTGACGACTGTATCATGTTGTTTGAATTCCTGCAATATGTCCACTACAATAATCGGTATTCGGCAAGGAACTTAAAAAAGTTTGTGAGTAATCTAACTTTAATTTGGCAGTAATCTGTATAACATTGAACTATTTCAATGTTCTATTCTCTGTATAGCTCTGGTGGACTTTAATTAATTGTTCAAAATGCTAAGTCGTCTTTGTTCAGTGTATTATATGCCACTGCAGCGCTTATGTATAGTTTAGATACCGATACCACTGTTCCGCCGCATAAAATAGAGAAGGCAATATGGCGGACTTGCCAGCGAGGTGAAGAGCAGACAACTGTTGAGTTTGTCACGAGGTCAATGAGACATCAATGCATGGTAGTATATATAGTCGTATACATCCGCAACGTTATATCTGACAATATAGGAGGAAGTACACGAAGTGATGTCAAGAGTTTATAGTATATAGTTGTATACATCCACACACACGTTATATCTGACAATATAGGAGAACTTAGGCCCCTACACAAAGTGATGTCAAGAGTTTATAGTATATAGTTGTATACATCCACACACACGTTATATCTGACAATATAGGAGAACTTAGGCCCCTACACAAAGTGATGTCAAGAGTTTATAGTATATAGTTGTATACATCCACACACACGTTATATCTGACAATATTGGAGAACTTAGGCCCCTACACAAAGTGATGTCAAGAGTTTATAGTATATAGTTGTATACATCCACACACACGTTATATCTGACAATATAGGAGAACTTAGGCCCCTACACAAAGTGATGTCAAGAGTTTATAGTATATAGTTGTATACATCCACACACACGTTATATCTGACAATATAGGAGAACTTAGGCCCCTACACAAAGTGATGTCAAGAGTTTATAGTATATAGTTGTATACATCCACACACACGTTATATCTGACAATATAGGAGAACTACACAAAGTGATGTCAAGAGTTTATAGTATATAGTTGTATACATCCACACACACGTTATATCTGACAATATAGGAGAACTTAGGCCCCTACACAAAGTGATGTCAAGAGTTTATAGTATATAGTTGTATACATCCACACACACGTTATATCTGACAATATAGGAGAACTTAGGCCCCTACACAAAGTGATGTCAAGAGTTTATAGTATATAGTTGTATACATCCACACACACGTTATATCTGACAATATAGGAGAACTTAGGCCCCTACACAAAGTGATGTCAAGAGTTTATAGTATATAGTTGTATACATCCACACACACGTTATATCTGACAATATTGGAGAACTTAGGCCCCTACACAAAGTGATGTCAAGAGTTTATAGTATATAGTTGTATACATCCACACACACGTTATATCTGACAATATAGGAGAACTTAGGCCCCTACACAAAGTGATGTCAAGAGTTTATAGTATATAGTTGTTTACATCCACAATGTTATATCTGAAAATACTGGAGGAAGAACACGAAATGATGTCATGAGTTTTGGCAGAAGTAAACGTCTGCACCCCAAACGGATGACATTTGGAATCGAATATCACATAACGATGGAAAACTGATTTCAGTGTGGAAGATTGAACATGGCACTACATTGCGTAATATGTTGGCCGAGTTGATTCCCCCTTAATTTTGAACCAGAATCCGTCCTATGGTGTCACGCATGTATTTGCTGTCTGTAATTGCTACGAATAAACTGCTGATCTTGTGCATGCAGTGTGAATTCTCAGCGAGCGAAAATCAATGAAACGTTGTCATATAGCATGAATTAGTCACCCAAGTTTGAGTGACGAAACAACAGGGCGGGATGGAATTGGCCAACTAGATATTGGCAGATAAAGTCATGCCAAAATCGATGGAAATCATGTTGAATGTCCTGGTCTGTCTGTGACCAATACACACGTCCTATCTTGGAGCAACAGACTGAATAATATCGCATCTTCTACATTAATTCATGTTATCATCGTAACTGTCGATATTAGCTATATACATTTATGTCCCTAAATTGTATTTATAAAATGTATGTTTCATGCATTCTATGAAAGGAATATAAAGGATAATATAATCATTTTACAAAGTTTATAACTTATAGCAATTGTAATTACTTCCTGTATCGAAGACGCATACCGTACCGACACCATTTTCTCGTTGATGGATCGATATAATTAAAATGTTGAAGTAATTACCATTAAATTCGAATTTACAGCCGATTGTTTCATTGTATATTCTGTGTTATATTCTACATATGAAGATTCTGGGAACATTTCACCGACGCATGAACTGGACTGATTAAGACATTCATTGCTCATCAACGGCGTCCCAAGAATACCAATATTGCGATATGACAGATTTATGAACTGTCATTCTTCAATGGCGTTTTGAAAATTGCGGTGGAGAACAAGTACTATTGGATTTGGGGTGAGTGAGTGAGTGAATAGGATTTAACGTCACTTAACGGGATGATATAAGGTGATATATTTGGGGATGATATAAGGTGAGGATTTGAGGATGATATAAGGTGCTATATGGTAAGAGTAATAAAAATAAATTTAGATTTGATCGACGAAACACAAATACTTGGCATTTAACATACATATAATATTTCAACATCGGTGGGTAGTACCCATGCCGGTATATAATAAAATGAAGCGATAAACATACAGATATTATGGTAGGAAATGACTAAATCGGTGTACACACCTTACGAAAAAGGTTTGAACTGCTTAACATGAATAACAGAGGAATATACCTTACCGTTTAAGCGAACCTGGTCTGATGTGCCGTGGAAAACGCCAAGATGGACTCTATTCATGCGTCAGGCGACCACTCATGGTTGCATGGATTATACCGGGTCGTCGTGCATCGACGCTGCTGCTGAGGTTTTACAATGGGCACACCGAACAATAGAGAAATATCGGCCGTCTGTCGTTTCCTCGCCGCGTTAAGCGCGTTTGATAATTAATGCACGAGATGCAGACAAAAACCTCTGTCGTCTCATTTGATGAGGAGTAAACCGGTCAGATTGCCGATCGCCAATATAATTTAGACACGACCGACTAGATTCATAACAATGATGTAGATGCACTGTATTCATTCAAATCGTAATTTATTTTGTAGTATTACACGCAAATATTGCGACTCAAATATTTCAGTTTAGTGATGTTGACAGGTGATTGGAACTCTACTATTGCGCGAAATGATAATAATTTATCGATATTTCCAGGTCTGTGGTATCCCTACACGATTCTGCTACAGAGCTTGACTCAGACGGACTATCGGAGATGCATCAGTAATTAGGTCCGTACCTTTAACGTCTCATAACAAAGCCGAGTCTGCGAAAATGGCGGAGAAAACAGAAGAGGTGAAGAGTAGACCTGCCAGTAGTGAGGTGCCTACAACCGAAATTCAGGGTGAGGCCGAACAGACTGAAGGGGTCGAGAAAGATGCACAGGCAGCAGAAATTAGTGAATACAAAATTATAGCTGCCATAGACTTTGGAACGACATTTAGTGGATACGCTTATTCTTTTTCCTCGAACAAAGAAGCGATCTGGACGAACAAGAACTGGGGACAGACACAGGGGTTTCTGCTACAGAAAACACCATCCTGTCTCCTTCTAGACTCAGAAGGGAAATTCTCAGCTTTTGGGTTTGAAGCCGTCTCTAAATACAATGAGCTGTCCGAGGAAGAAGCGACCGAATATTATTATTTTGATCGCTTCAAAATGAAATTATATGATAACAAGGTAGGTCTGCATGGCTGAAATGTTTTTCGGAAAGAATCCACGCACGATACTGGTACCTGTGCAATTTAATGCAGTCATTTATGTATAATTTTAAATACATCTATTAGTTAATTTTCCTTATATCACAAACATTGCGCATAAAAATGCTAAGGTAATCTTAATAGTAAACAACAAACTTAATAGCAAATTATGCATACTTTAAAGCAGCGCACAAATGAAATATCATTGGTTAGGAGCTGTTCTAAATTACCATTTTTACAAGCCTGTCATTGTCCCATCTTTGTACATTTGTGGGCCCACTTTTAGAGGTCCCCAGCTGTACATATAGCTGTATCGAAAATACAGCCCATTGTGATTTGGCGTAAGATAAAAATAACCCATATATTGATCCGTTGTGCTTTACCGTTAAACAGTCGATGCTTCAAATGTCCACCCCGCGATTGCTGCTAACGGGACACACTCTCACTGCATGTAATTGACAGATATAATTCAGACATCATTATACTATCAGTATAACAGGCACAGTTGACCGTGAAAGAAAAAACAATGTTCGCGCCAAGACTATATCTTTGAAATGGGGCGTCTACTGAGTTACCTTTTTTCATTTTTTTTTCTGGAAATAGAGGGTTTAACACATTTCATGCAAATTTATATTTTTGTGTTTAATTTGCGCCTCTGAACGTCTATTTCAACAATAAGTCCACCCTAAAATCACGCGATATTTCTGATAACCAGCATCGATTTGGTGTTTCTGTTTTTGATATTATCATACATACATTTTGTTGATATTGATGTTACAGGAAATTGACTGGTAAAAATGTAATATCTGTATGAAATAAACCGGTAAAAACAACTGAAACGCAAACAGTTTCTCAAACTTGTAACGGAGGCTGCTTCAAGGTTTATGTCAAGGGTCTATACCATAATTTTCTAATTTCGAGTTTGACACATGATATTAAAGTGATATAGGATATATTACAGGAAAATATTTCTTTCATTCTAATAGTTTCTGTATGGTGTCATTCTACGTGCATGTTCAGTGTTTAATCTGCTCTTTCCTTGCCTCCCTTCTTATCTCTGTTCACAGTAATTACCAGTTACAAGCAATACTAATTCTTTCGTCATTGATCATTGTCAGGCCTCTGTGGCTTCTATCCGCCTTGTTTCCCCCGTGTACATGTATATTTCACTTTTAGTTATTGTTCACTCTTGCGTAATATCGCCGACCGAATCTTCTGTGAACGGTGGCGGGGGTTTGATTATATCCACTGGGCTGATAATTGCGATGGTTCCTGGATATAGGAAAAAATTATGCATTTTTTTTGGTTTTATGTCGGTATATATCTGTAATTTGTCTCTTTGAGTGACCTTGTGGTGTTGGTATTCCCGATTATGAAACTCACCTGTACTATTTATTGTCTTGCAGGAGCTGCACACAGAGTTAACACTCGTAGCTGCCAATGGTCAGCATATTTACGCCGTGGATGTGTTCGCTCACTCTCTGTACTTCATGCAGCGCCACCTCATGAAGGCGGTAGAAGCCCAGTTGGGGTACGAGCCCGATCCCCGATCAGTTAGGTGGGTCCTCACCGTACCCGCCATCTGGGACGAAAACGCCAAGCAGTTCATGAGAGAGGCTTCATTCAAGGTAAATTCAAATCAGTCAATTCCGAATCAAATGTGTTCTTCAAATGTATTGTTAATATTAGTGGTAAATGAGTCTCTTGGGCCACAGAATCATGATCAGGATCAGTGACATCATCACCGGAAGTGACATCATCACAGATGTCATCACATGAAGTGAGCATAAACAGATTTCGCTTCAGGGAGGGATGCTTACAATCTGATTAAAATCTTATTTAAGAAAATGCTCCCCAATTTATTAGTCGCTAATTTAAGATCTGGAACCAAGGTACGGGTTTCCATGTTCAAAAGTAGCTGTCGTCAGATCAAGGTCACACGTCTGGTCCGTCTCACTTTGCAGTAAGGGGGTCGGCATATGTACGCCATATTTAAATCTCATCTTCTCGTATATTTTACTTTGTTTCGTCAGATTAATATTTTATTCTGTAGAAACCATGATGATATTCGATTAACATTAGTAGAATTTAGATATATCGGTCAATTCCAGGACACATTTCTTTGTTCATAATGTCTCGAGGTCAACCTGACCTTGACGTTTCAACCATACATGTGGTCTGTGATTGGTCAATACTCAGAACACTGAAACTGGAGTGCTGATCCCAGATCTACATGAGTAAAGATGGGAACGGTTTTTATAGATTTGTTTTAAACAGATTGGGATGCTTGAAGGTCATACCTTCATGTAAGGGGTCAAGGCAGGAATTTCTTTTGTTGAAGTTTCGGTCATGTCAGGTACGGCCCAGTGAGATTTCACTACCAGTTTCCCTCTTTTGAATATTTGGATATGTCAGATACGTCAGTTTGGTCTTTCTCTCGTATGTTCTGCAAAGGATAAGCTACATCGAGTTGTCACCCGTAGTTGCATGTCGATTGAATGCCATTTCTGGCCAAGTCAGATATGACAGTTTGGCTTGGAGACTGAGAAGTCATTTTGAGTGATCCCCCTTGGGTAGACAGAATATCATTTTCCGAGATTCACTCTTGAATGTTAGTCCTGTCGGAATGCCAGTTTGATTTCTCTCCCATTTTCTGTTTTTGAAATATTTGGATTATGTCAGATAGGTCAGTTTAATCTTTCTCTCCTATTTTAGTCTGTGAAGGATACGCCAAAATCGCGAGTGTCATTGCTACCCATATCACATTTGAGGTATGTCTCTCCTATTTTACTTTGAGACAGACAAGCCATGTTGGATAGTCCCCTTGGATAGACAGAATCACATTTCCCCAAACTCAGTCTTGAATTTGTAGTCATGTACGCCAGTTTGATTTTCCTCCCATTTTCCCTCTTTAGAATACGTGGAGATCGCAGTTAGGTCAGATTGTTTTTTTTCTCTCCCTCAGTTAGATGAAATGTCATTTCTAAATTTCTCGTCGTGTCAGATACGCCAGATTCGTCTTCCTCTCCTATTTTACTGTGCTAAGGATACACCATACTGAGTTGTCCCCTTAGATATGTGAATGTCATTTCTAATTTACTCTCCTTGAATTATTAGTCAATGTCAGATACGCCAGTTTGGTTTTTCTCTCCCATTTCGCTCCAAGACAGAGGAGTAATATTCAGTATTCCTCCTTGGTTAGATCGATTGTCATTTTCCAAAATAATCATGTCAGATGTGTAAGTTTGGTATATTTCTACAACTTTGCCATGAGACAGACAACCCACATTGAGTAGCCCCCCCGCCGCCTTACGTAGATGGATTGTCATTTCTTATTTTCTCTTCTTTTGATTTTTAGTTATGGCAGATACCAATCTCAGTAAACTCAGATATAATATGACGGTATTCCCTGATAAACCATCTTGATTTACCTAGATTGGACAGATACGCAAGTTTCATTTCTCCATCATGCTGCTTTGCAACGTGACTGAGTCAGGCGAATTTACTCCTTCGACAACACGTGTTAGAATAAGCTTTGTACTATATGCATGAACTTGTTTGTCATAGCAAACTATAAGGCATGATAGTTGGAGCTTCCATGCATGCAGAACTACCTTAAAATTTCGTACAGGCACTAGGCACTTGTTTGACCCAGAAGAACTATATAGTTTAGAAATGAAGGTTTGTCTATCTAGATGGGACAACATATTTGACATGATTAAAAATTAAAAGGAGAGAAATTGATCATTGCAAAATTCGAAATAAATTCCTACTGACATATCTGACATGACTATCTTGGGAAATGACAATCTATCTACCCAAGCCTAGGGGTCATCTATCTTGAAACAAAATGACAAAGAAATACCAAACTGGAATATCTGACATGAATAATAAATCAAAGGAGAGTAAATTAGAAATGACATTCCATCTATGTAATGGGGACAACTCAGTGGGGTGTATTTATCGCAGAGTGAAAGAGGAGTGAAAAAACAAAACAAATTGACCTATCTGATATAATCTAAATATGGGGTATGAAAACCAACTGGCGTATGTGACATAACCATAATTCAAGAGTGAATAACATTCTATCCACCCAATGTTGACTACTTAAAGTGATCGTAAACCCTCAAGTAAAGTTTCTACCAAATGAAAGACCATTGCAAACAGTGTCGGAAAATATTTATTGTAATTTTACGATTTTATTACACAGAGTAAACTGCAAATAAAGCATGGTATTCTATGGTGGTCTGTTGCAATCATATTTAGGTCCAGTGACGTCACACTGCCTTAATACATATATTTCAAACTGTGTATGCACTCTCCAATGCTTGATTCAAGCTTAAGGTGTGTATACTTTGAGTTTCAACACAGACTCACTGCTCCAATGTGCATGTTTCACCAAAGTCTGGGAGATGGTAACTCATAAGTGTCAAGTCAATTTGAATCTTGCATTTAATTTCCCCGATTTTGTTGAAACTTGCACATTGGAACAGTGAGTCTGTGTTGAAACTCAAAGTATACACACCTTAAGCTTGAATCAAGCTTTGGAAAGTGCATACACAGTTTGAAATATATGTATTAAGGCAGTGTGACGCCATTGGACCTAAATATGATTGCAACAGACCACCATAGAATACCATGCTTTATTTGCAGTTTACTCTGTGTAATAAAATCGTAAAAAAGTACAATAAATTTTTTCCGACACTGTTTGCAATGGTCTTTCATTTGATGGAAACTTTACTGGAGGATTTACGATCACTTTAATATCGCTTGTCTTTCTCGAAGCAAATTAGGAAAGAAATGCCAAACTGATATATGCATGGAACAGACTTCAGGGCTGACATGGCTAACATTTCAAAGGAAAGATAATTAGAAATGACATTCCATCTAAATCAGGGGGACAACTCGATGTGGAGAAAATATAGGAGGAAAATCAAACTGGAGTATCTAACAAGACTAACACTCAAGAGTGATTCTCTATCCAAGGGGGACTACTCAATATCACTTGTCGCCTCGAAGCAATCTTTATTGGCGGGAAGGATGCTTGAAGGGTGGTGATTCCTTGAGCCTGTACCAAAGGCAGTTGTACATGTATATCTTTGAAACTGTAATACAAACCCTTTGTTATATTATTATCCACATAGTCTTCGTGTATTCATTCTATGTGTCTATAGAGATTGTATGTATTCTGACTCTTCATAATTCCTATTCAACTAAGGCAGGTATTCATCAAATTCCTAAGGAAGGTATCTCTACTTTAAAGTTTATATCCCGAAGATATACAGCTAGTAATTAGATGATATTGTGAGACCAAAAGTGTCCAGTAAGTGTCCAAGAATTGAAATATATCTCAGTTCATTGATTCAAATGTAATATCAAACATTATGTACCTCGTTTCTCTGTTAGGCGGGGATAATCGACTCGAAGCATAGTGACCAGCTCCTGATTGCCCTGGAACCCGAGGCTGCTTCGCTTCATTGTCGGAGTCTTCCTAACAACACTTTCATTGGTACAGACTCGGACTCGACCAACAAACCAACCTTTGAACCAGGAACCAAATACCTTGTTGTGGATGCTGGAGGTACGAGCTTAGAAAAATCATTCTTTTGTCTTCCAAAGAAGACAAAGAACTAGTTGAGTGGCAATGTCGTCTCAAATTACTCGAGTCCAGTAAAGGTTCCAAGATCTCTACAGCTTCCCAAAATGCAAAAAATAAAAATGTTAAAATACATGATCGGTTGGTGAAAAATATAGTGAAATAATATTTCGTTAATTAAGCTTTCAAAAGGAGCTGTCATACACGACTTCTGGGAAGCGCACATTATATCATGATATATATAATTCTACAAGTGTTCGTATTCATTGACTAAGGGGGTAGTCTGACTTTGACTCATTGACTGAGTATATCGAATTCTTCAAAATCAAACCGAAGTACGATTCACGATTGTCCACGCGAAGCAGGGCCCGCATCAACCTTGTGACGTAAATAAATATAAATTGCTGGCTCTTCAGATGCTGCAGGTTTTAGTGAATCAATCTGTCTTACCTTATCTTGTTTAATCATAGGTGGGACAATCGACGTGGTAGCGCACAAGATCCGAAAGGACGGACGGGTGAAGGAGATGTTCCGGGCGAGTGGAGGTGCCTGGGGAGGTACCGTCGTGGATAGACAGTTCCTCAACCTGATAGACCGAGTATTTGGAGAGGATTTTATGAGGGAGTTCCAGAAGGAATATCAGAAAGACTTCCTGGAACTTCTCCAAGACTTTGAAATCAAGAAACGTAGTGACAGTGAGAGCGTAAGAGTGTCTTTGCCATACAACTTCTGTAACTTTAAGTACGACGACAAAGGCGTACCCCAGCAGATAAAAGCTTTCGCGGAGCGCACGAAGGAAGGGGTGAAATTTTCGGCAGGGAAACTCGTGTTGAGTGCCGATGTGGTGAAAGCCTTGTTTGACGATGCATTGCAGCAGACCACAGACCATGTAGACTCGCTGTTACAGAAAGCCAAAATGAAGGACACCAAGTATATATTTCTCGTCGGGGGATTTGCTGAATGTGGTCGTTTGCAGACCGCAACAAAGGACAAGTTTGGCGACAGGGTCACCGTTTTGGTCCCAGAAGAGGCCAGTTTGGCTGTTGTCCGTGGTGCTGTGAAATTTGGCCATGAGCCCGGGGCAATTGGTCAGCGTATCTGCCGGTACACGTACGGTGTCGGTTCGTACTTGCCCTTCGAAGAAGGGGTACATCGTGAAGATCTCAAAGTAGACTCAGACGGGATGACGCTTTGCAAGAACATTCTGCAACTCTGGGCCGAGGCGGGTGAGATAATCGGTCATAACGAGGTTTGGCGAGAGAGTTATACTCCAATCATTAGCAATCAGAAAGGGATCATTTTCGAATTTTATCGCTCAAATCGACGAGGGGTTGTTTACACGGATGAGGAAGGTGTAGAAAAATGCGGCTTTCTGATCATCGAGATGCCGGATGTCACAGGAGATCGGGAGAGAGCCGTAGACCTCGAGGTCATTTTTGGAGGGACAGAAATAAAAGTGATTGGCTACGACCACACTAGTAACACTAGGCGAGAGACCTACATCGACTTCCTCTCTGCTTGAGCTTTGTGTTACTTATGCAAAAGTATTTGTACTAGTTAACGTGATGACGCGAAACTTGCCAAACATATCATGCGTGATAGTCGTTGCGACTTTATTCACTGAAGTCAATGCAAGGTCGTGACTGGTTCTCGTTAATGACTAATTAAGGTCCCATATATAAAACCTTGATCTTTGTGCAATTCTTAAATCATTTGCTCAATGAAGCTTTGCTAACACTATTTATGATGACTGCCTCCATGCAGATAAAAAATATAAAGAAAGCTATAAGCGGAAAATCTTCCATATGAAGGCATTTTGTTGCAACGGTCCGCCATTGTATGTCTGGCGAAAAGTTATAAGTTAACTCCTTTCAAATCTGACCAATCATTTCAATTTCATGTGTTTTTTTTCTGCGTTATGGCATGGAAGCATGTCGGAGGCAAAGTTTTGTCTTATCGAACACAATCATTTTTTCCGAGTGGTTTACTTATAACTTGTAGAGGAATACAGTGTGTGTTAAGTTTCATCACCAAGTGTTATTCAACCAGTAAGGAGGAATTTGGAACTGAAATGTTAAAGGGGAACCCCAACGGTCTAGATTCATTTAGAAAGAAGAGAGTGCCCCGATAAATACTTCAAACAGTCGACATTGTTGTTCAATGTACAACATATGTGATTTATTGAGTTCGTCCAATTGAATTTAGTTGATGTCTCCAAGTGAAACCAAGTTAATGAGCTAACTTTATGCTCATTATTAAAACGTATCATACTGCAAATGTAGCATTCTGCTCAATACACAATTTTGGTTTTTCAAATAATTCCCTTTATTGTCAGAAATATGGCTGCAATAGCAGGTTACCAATGGCAGTTTTTGGAAATTCGACCGAGTCGCTAACAATGTTTTACACGATTCATATTCATTGAAATATCTTTCTCTACAACGCTCGTTACTGTTATATCAAGGTCACCATATTTCTGGAACTGTAGATGTTACCCAATTCCCGAAAGTGACATCAAATTGTCAGTAAACATATTGTTAATGGAATGCAAAAATCAGGACCCTAAGTATTATCATAAGAAGATATTATTTGTCTATCCAAAATTATCTCTATTGGTCACTGCATGACATCAAAACACATTTGTGGCATACTCAAATTTAACCAAACCGAAAACCCTTTGAAGCACAATATATCGACAACTTGTAAGACTATTTTACGCCATACTACACCATAAAAGAGGACAGCAGAATCACATACATGTATCTCTCTTTCGTCAATTTCGATGTTCCATTTAGGTGCTAAAGCTATCATATGAATTAGGTCTTTGATTTATGGACGCGGAAATTCTTTAATGGACGACGGCTGAACATTGAGTGATGGACTGGACGTATCCCTTTGAATTACAACACTTGTAGGCAATGGAGGACGACCGTTATCAAAAGTATCATCAGTTAGAGAAATTGAGGCTAGACACGAAACTATGGCAGACTTGATAACTGTTTCAGACGCACAATATAATTAGCATTATCCTTCAGAAGAGGTGTTTAATTTGTTAACATATTTTTTCTGTGTAATTCCTGTTTGAGTATGGTTCATAAGGATGACGTGAATGATTTCCTCTCATCTGGGCATCGGAGTAATATTGAGATGTATGAAGATAATTTTCATCATGTCGTCCTGCTCGCCTTAGCAAATATCCATACCAGAACATGGTGCAAGTATAGAAGAGCTGAGTACACGCAGTAAATGTATGAAAATCGAGAAACTCAATTATTTCGTGCAACTTTTCAATAGCTTCCATTTGAAAGAAGGGTGGAATGGACTGCTGTGAGTTTAATCTATATTTATGAGGCAAAATTAGTTAGTGGTGTTGTTTATATTATGATAAGTATTATCTTTGGTTTACGTTGTCCTCGTACATACTATTATACCTTGGCTTGCTTATGGGGCCTATGTAGAAAACTTATCACAAAAGTTTCTAAAATGAAGAACATTCATAGAGCTCATCGACATTTTTTTTCGAAATGCAGACAATCTGAATTTACTAGTAAACAAAATTATTTCCATATATGGTTAACAAAAACAAGTATCAATTTCAGAATCTCAAATGCATCACGAGACGCATTGCCGGAAGAGACGATCTGAATGGATATAATTCAGAAGCTGTGTTGAAGTTTTAGCCTGATTACAGACTTCATCTACATATTCAAAACTCCTTGTAGATTTACCAGTGAATGATGTGGACCTGTTGGTGAATGGGCTATGAAATAATACGATGGATGTTGGGGATATGCGATATATACGACAATGCAATGATGCTGATGTTTTATATATTATGGCGAAAGTGTATTTTGCCCTGTTTCTTGGCAAGATGATGGTTCATCAGACCCTCCCCGGAATCTGCCTTACCCACCAGGGATATATACTGCTTTTCTCAACTTTTATCAAAATATTTTGCTGACATTATAAACTCATCAATGCAGTCTTTCAAGAGCTGGTACATATTGTACAGGAGTATAGGAATTATTTTTCATGTACTGTATAATCCTAAAATGAACCTCCCAAACGATACAGTATTCATCAATATCTAATATATGAATGTGCTTTGTGAAACAGCCTATTCAAGCAGCTTGTATGTACAGCCACACGAATGCCGTTTGGGTCACTTTGGGTGGACGTATCCTATCAAATACATGTATATACACAAAATATATGTACATATTGATGTCTATTGTGTCTTGTCTTCTTATTCGTAACTCGTTCATGAGTTACAAACTGCTGATCAGGGATATAGAATACTACATCCCTGTTCTTATTGTCAAAACTGAGAACTATACAACTGAGTAACGATATTGAACCATATTACAATCCAAGTATACATGGCATCAAATCATCCTTAGTTGTGCTGATAGTCGTGGGACATCAGACATATTATCTGATGTATGGTACTGATCTGCAGCATCTTGATGTAGTTCTGACTTTCACTACATGTATATCATTCTATCTAGAAATAACAGCAACCAATAGCGGTCATCATACTCACCCCAGACGAGCTGAATGCTGTCAGATAAGGTCATTTAATATCATTATGATAATTTATTCATCGGCCTTAAACCAACAATCTCGGTGCTATCGCCACAGCAACCCCGAACCGCATATCTGATAATAGTCAGAAAGGAATAAACAGAGAGCGATTCGACACAAATAATATCTCATCATGGTTTCAGCCATTAAAAGCATATAGTGATCGAACCATTTTGTTTTGATCAACGGAAGAATGGATATTTTCAAGCAAATACCTCTTTGAACTTCGAGAGTTCGAGATGTTAAGTCGAATATACGCCATTCTTTACTCCTAACACCATGTAGTATGTAGGCACGGGTACAGGGTTGTAGAAACAAACTTATTTACTAAAAATGTTCCTAGAGACAAGTTTCTTGTGGACTTAAAATCACAGCTTATGTGTCTAGCCTCATGTCATGATGGGGAAATGGGAGTGGGTGGTGTACAACTCCTTTGGGTTAATCTCATGTCAGTTACTCAGATAATTTCCACTTCTTATGTAGGTACTGTTAATGGGTGTAACATAGTACTCACCAGGATGCCACGTTGGTGTAGGCAATGACTGTTCTCAAGTCAAATGATCCTTTCTTTAACTTGGACTGGAGTTCGTTATATTCCTCTTTGAGGATGCGCGCGTTTTCAAAATTTCTTCTGTTATATCGAAGAACAAATGGAGTGATCTATCGTTTGAATACCATACCAGGATCTATGTTCATGCCAAACGGTTGCCGCGTTTGCAAGGTTTTCATCCAAGCGATTCGCGTATCGCCCAGCGATTGTCCATCGCTTCCTGAGTGTTTAGCGTCGGTATTTTTTCTATTGGCATATTTTTGGCATATTTTTTCTATTTTTATAACTCGAAATGTTGCTTAAATAATGACCTGGAAGAAAAAAGTGGTCATTCACTGGGCCATCATTTTTCAAGAATACGTCTGATCTCTGACGTGTTGCTCGTATTCTGAATGCATTCTTGGTTTCTCCACAGTACAAATACATCATCAAGAAATCTAAGACATAAAAGTGGCTGTTTGTACGATTTTTACATGGCAGCTTCCCCCCACTGGGCTACATAGAGGCGAAATGTGGACTAAAACGTTTTCCCATCGCGCAACCTCTTATTTGTTGGTATTTTTGACAACTGAACTCAAAATCCTTTCCTATCAAACTAAGTTTAAACAGTTCCAAAAATGTCTTCATCTGGTCTTTTCGGATCGGGAAATTTCTGAAAAGCGTTTTCCACTGCTTGTATACCTCCGTCGATATCGATATTGGTGTACAATGATTCGATATCCATGGTAACCAGAAAAGTATTTTGGGGAACATTGAGGTTGGATATTGTGGCAAAAAAATCTCCAGCGTTTTTCGCATAGCTCACGTGTGCCTGTTAGCGATTGGGTTAAGCTGATAATCTCTGAATTCCGAAATATGATAAGGAGTCAGAAACACGATCCGAAACAATAGGCCGGACTGGTGGGGTGAATAGATCTATCCATTTGTCTATCAATTTGTGAATTTTCGGTAAAACTGTTTCATCTTTGCATGAAATCTATTAGGTCCTGGATAATCCAGTTGTTTGTCCGGACTAATTTTCTTCTCGTGTCCCAGTATGTTAAGGAATTTTCCCAAATATTGTGGCCAAATTTCTCTCTATATCTTTTTGTGATGTATGGGATTATCAAATAGCCGCTGGGCTTCCTTGATATAATTTTCTCTACACATTATAACTATAGCTGATCCATTATCCGTTGGTTTGATCACGATTTTATGATTGTGGTCTAATTTTGATAAAGAGCGGCGTTAAAAAAAATCAAGTTTTTAGAATTGCCAAAATTTCCTTTCCGTAAATCATCAACTTTATCTTTGGATTTTAAAACGGTTTTGGGAATTTCGGGGTCCACATTTGTAGGTAACCAGTTGGATTTATCTGTAAAGGGAAGCCGACCATTAAATTCACTGATTTTTCTCTGTCCCATATCGATGATTGCACCAATACCAGTAGGTGGTTTAGGTGTGGAAAGAAAGGAAATTACAAGCGTCTGGTCCGTCATTCATAATTCAGCCGTCGTCCATTAGAGAATATCCGCGTTCATAATCCAAAGACCTATTCCTTATTACATATAACAGTATTAGCACCAAATTCAAAAAGACAATCATAGTATACATAAACATAGGCTTGTTTCCTGCAAGAGAGGAACGGTCAACAGTTTTCAATGATGCCGGCAAGACATCATGATGTTACAAAAATATAGAATCCGTATCGCTGATCAGTATTCTCAATCCATACTATTCGTTGTAAAGTCGTCATCTAAAGAATGATGTATCTCAGTCACGCTTTGATTGTGCCTGTTCATATGAGTAGCATGAGGATCTTGAAGTACATGGGTTCATACGGCCCCTAGCCCCGGGTTAAGCGGAATTGGACACAAATTACGAAACGTAACACCATAGATCTTGCACGCTACGCTCGTATTTTGCTATCAGCATGCGATATGTATCGCCAAATTTGAGAAACTTTGAGTGGAGGCGCTTGGTGGTGTAGCCCTGTTTTATAAGTTTCTGCAACAATGTTGCCAAGGCTGAGTAGGGATTTATTCGACTGTGTAGTTCAAGACCACCAACAAGGTTTACTATGCTTGTACCTAAGCCGAAATTAGGGTGGCACGCGCCCTGTCTCAAATTTATATTTCATGGTATTGAGTCAATATTCATGCAGATAATTTGCTGTATCTTCAGTGTCTAAAATGAAGAACATTGAAAGAGATTTTCAGATTATTTCAGATAATTGACATTACTTTCAAAATCCAGACAATCTGAAGTTGCTGGTAAACAAAATTATTTTTGAATCTGAATCTGAGGAGACATATAATTGAGAAGTTTTGCTGAACATTTAGCCTGATGGGTGTCCTGTTGACAGACTTCATATACAGATTCAAAACCAGTTGTCGATATATTAATGAATCGTGTGGACTTGTTGATGAATGGATGTGAAATAATGCGATGGGTTTTGGGAGAAATGCGATATACGACAATGCAAAGTTTCATATATATTATGGTGTGAGTGTATTTTACCCTGTTTTTAAGCAAGATGATAGTTCATCGGATCCCCTCCCCATAATATTTTGCTGATATTATGAACTCATCAATGCAGTCTTTCAAGAACAAGTGAATATTTTACAGAATTAGGAATTATTTTTCATACACTGTACAATTCTCAAAATGGACATCCCAAACGATGTAGGATTCATCCATATATTATACATAAATATGCTTTGTGGAACAGCCTATTCAAGCAGCTTGTAGGCCTACTATGGACAGCCATACAAATGCCGTTTTAAGCACTTTGGGTGGACGTATCATATCAAATTCCAACCACCTCGCTGGGGGTCTAGGGGAGGATGATCCAAACATGTATATTCACACAATATATGTACATATTCATGTATATTATGTCTTGTATTCTTATTCGTAACACGTTCATGAGTTATAAACTGCCAATCAGGGATATACAATACTACATCCCTGTTCTGATCCGTGAATGTTGTTCGAAAATGGTCAAAATTGATAACTACACTAATGAGCAACGATACTGAACCATATTATAATCCAAGTGTACATGGCATCAAATCATCCTTAATTTTGATGATAGACAAAGCCAGGCAATATAGGATCCGAGTTCATCCGCGCTCCGATGTGGCAGAGGCGAAACGAAGGAGAGGAGGAGGCTTTATATCAACCCTACCGATACGAACACGCTGGCATCAACAAGTATATATGAAGGAGTGACATGAAGAAATAACGACATTCTCAAAATACTCAGTTGTAGTAGCATAAACGTGTCGTTTGGATAATTATTCATGTGTATTTCATTCATGGTCCACCAATGTTTCCCATATGTGTTAGAAGGAATAATCCAGACCCGATATACAGCTAAGACATTGAAAGTTGACCCAGTGATGCATCCTGGCAACCACGGGAAGCAGCAGGGCACACCAGATCATGGGACAGACATATTGTCTGGTGTATGATATTTATCTGCAGCATCTGGATGTTGTTACGAATTTTCATTACATGTATATCAGTCTATCTAGAAACCACAGCAACAAATAGCGTTATTGGGTCGTCATATTCAACGCAGATGACATCAAGAGCTCTGAGATAAGGACATTTCATATCATTTATACATTGGCCTTAAATCAACGATCTCGGTGCTATCGCTCCAGCCACCCCAAACCGTAGAGCTGAAAATAGAAGGGAATAGAGAGTGATTTGACACAAATAATATTCCTTCATGGTTCCAGAGTTTGTGAAAAATATACAGTGGTCGAAGCAGTTTGTCTTATGTTTAAAGAGATCAACGAACCCCCGGATATTTTCAAGCATATACCGATTTGAACTCGGAGAGTTCGAGAAGCTAAATCGACTATGCGTCACTCTTCTCTCCCAGCATCATGTATGTATGTATGCGATGAATAACACATCTCGACTTATAATCTTCTTACTTCGGGGAAGGTATGACCCTGATTATCAAATCGTAAAACTTTTCTAGGGATCGTTTTACCTCGCAGAGTTTCACACGATGAGAGATGGAACTGTTAAACAGACTAGGAGAGTATGGGAGATAGGGGATGTGGATGAACACATGACTGACTGATATAACAGCTGTGTATACCTAATCAAGATATCACAACAGATAAATTGGTCCGCCTATCACCACGATCCTATATTTCTATACTTTGCTTTAAAATGCAATGATGAAGAGAAGGTGGATATATCGCCTCATAATATCAGCATATGACCAGGTGAAAGATTAAGCCCGTATGAACAGTTTGTGGGTGTGGTGCTATTCATACCGTCACATATAGTCATAAATTATTTGTCGCCTCGTACAAAGGTATATGAGCCCCTTCTTCCACACAGAGGCGAGGACATGGAGGCTCCAGACGAATGGGAGGTGAAAACTTGGCGTTGTGTTTGCCTTAAAATCTGTGGGACATCTGGATTAAAATTACATGTTGTGAAAATGTCTTTATTATTGGTGTCATATAATTACATTGTCTTTAAAAGAAATGTTCTGTGATGTGAGGAATGTTTATATAAGTACCCTGTGTTCAAATTACGAACACCTGTATTTCTATGTAACGCAGAAGTATAAGTATGTCAAAAGTCATAAATAATTCTTACAATATAATAGCTTAATCTCCATCTATGATCTATGGAAAAGAAGAAAAAAAGAACGAAGTAAACAACTCACTAAGTTAAGTTTTATTTTTTGTTAGATCTCCAAACCTTATAAATAACCCACTTCAGAGTGATAAGAAATTAAGGAGCACGCTTGGTCTTTGCAGAGGTCGTGCATAGCTTACAAGGTACACCGGGGATAATTTGATTTGTGAGAGGCTTGGACTTGCATGGCCCATTCAAAATTCAGAGCATGTCTGTGATAGTTTACTATCGACAGTACATACGAGGACTGGGTAGTTTAGACAGGGTCGGCTCGTTACAGTGTCAGGTGAACAATATTGTGTCCTTTCGTACTTGCAGATTAGCAGGTCTTGTCTTCTGACAGGTGCGAGGTGTCAGAGCTTCACAGGTGAGACATATATGTTTTAAAGATTTTGAACTAGCAATGTTATGCTTCGGTTCATGGTTGAGTGTGCCTTTTATATGCATAATAGACATACACGACCAGTAGACTTACAGAGGCACATGTGTGTTTTATTCCAGCTAAGACATCTATTTTTCCCATCGAAATCGGAACAGTAGGAAGAAAATATTGATACAATAAGATAAATAGATTGATCGGATTCACAGTGAATCTAATATTGCACAGTTCCAGGACCCACTGAACATTGCGCGGTGGAGGGTCACAATGGATCCACCAGCCAACCCAGTTTAATATACAAAAGCAGAAAATTGTCGTTCTGACGTTTAACCATGGACCCTACACCTTAACAGGTACAGCCAATTGGTGCCAATTAAGTCCGAGGCGGTCGCCACGGCGTACCGGTATGAGATGTAATGTGGAGGCCCTCCCTCAAATTGTAATGGGTTATCATCTTCATTTTTTACCACATTCAATCAACAAAAACAAAGAGCAAAAGTACCAAATAGTCTAACATGCTCATGAGATGATCTTTAGGAAACCGTTTTATTTCGAGTGATTCTATGGGTCCAAAAATTCTCGCCCATCAAGATTTAGAATGAATGAATAAAATGCTCCATATTGGAGCTGAGAGATCGGGGAGCCCAGACTGGAAACCGTGTGGAAATATCAGGAATAGTGCGGTATATAAGACTTTATAATTCCGTGAAATCGCTAAATGCAATGATGGTAAGGTAACTGCTAAAAAGCTGGTGAACGTTCTGGATGTTCATTAAATCTACATATACATTATTTCATGAATTGTTAGAGTTGGTAACGCCATAAACTGTCGGTGTAACACACATATCTGACAGTAGGAGGTACATATCTGACAGTAGGAGGTACATATCCGACAGTATGAGGTACATATCTGACAGTAGGTGGTACATATCTGACAGTATGAGGCACATATCTGACAGGAGGTACATATCTGACAGTAGGATGCACATATCTGACAGTAGGAGGTACATATCTGACAGTAGGAGACACATATATGACAGTAGGTGGTACATATCTGACAGTATGAGGCACATATCTGACAGGAGGTACATATCTGACAGTAGGAGACACATATCTGACAGTAGGTGGTACATATCTGACAGTATGAGGCACATATCTGACAGGAGGTACATATCTGACAGTAGGATGCACATATCTGACAGTAGGAGGTACATATCTGACAGTAGGAGACACATATATGACAGTAGGTGGTACATATCTGACAGTATGAGGCACATATCTGACAGGAGGTACATATCTGACAGTAGGAGGTACATATCTGACAGTAGGAGACACATATCTGACAGTAGGTGGTACATATCTGACAGTATGAGGCACATATCTGACAGGAGGTACATATCTGACAGTAGGATGCACATATCTGACAGTAGGAGACACATATCTGACAGTAGGAGACACATATATGACAGTAGGAGGTACATATCTGACAGTAGGAGGTACATATCTGACAGGCACATATCTGACAGGAGGTACATATCTGACAGTAGGATATCTGACACATATCTGACAGTATGAGGCACATATCTGACAGGAGGTACATATCTGACAGTAGGATGCACATATCTGACAGTAGGAGGTACATATCTGACAGTAGGAGACACATATCTGACAGTAGGATGCACATATCTGACAGTAGGAGGTACATATCTGACAGTAGGAGACACATATCTGACAGTAGGAGGTACATATCTGACAGTAGGAGGTACATATCTGACAGTAGGAGGTACATATCTGACAGTAGGTGGTACATATCTGACAGTATGAGGCACATATCTGACAGGAGGTACATATCTGACAGTAGGATGCACATATCTGACTACATATCTGACAGTAGGAGGTACATATCTGACAGTAGGAGACACATATCTGACAGTAGGTGGTACATATCTGACAGTATGAGGCACATATCTGACAGGAGGTACATATCTGACAGTAGGATGCACATATCTGACAGTAGGAGGTACATATCTGACAGTAGGATGCACATATCTGACAGTAGGAGGTACATATCTGACAGTAGGAGACACATATCTGACAGTAGGATGCACATATCTGACAGTAGGTGGTACATATCTGACAGTAGGATGCACATATCTGACAGTAGGAGGTACATATCTGACAGTAGGATGCACATATCTGACAGTAGGATGCACATATCTGACAGTAGGAGGTACATATCTGACAGTAGGATGCACATATCTGACAGTAGGAGGTACATATCTGACAGTAGGAGACACATATATGACAGTAGGAGACACATATCTGACAGTAGGAGGTACACAGCCTGCTACATGTAGTCCAACTGATTCCACATATTAAAAGCTTACTTGTAGCATTTATTATCGGTTTAGAAACCGACCTTTTTGGTATCGATGCCTGGTGACCACGGCAAGGAAGTATTACTTGAGACAGCTGTCGTAAACTTTAAATCATGACATGTGCATGGTCATATAACCGTTCAATCTGAAATAATGATATAATAATTTCAGTCAGGGATAAATTATAATATAATTATATTCCTACATTGTGAAACACACGACCATTTGGAGGGTACCGTCCCTACTGAGTTCAGCCGGGAACAGCTAGCTAATTCAATTCATTTCAGAAGTACGCGTCTTATTGCCACGAGTGAGGAGTGAATGTGACTTAACGCCCCTTTCAACACTACTTCAGTCATATCCCAAGGTTTTCACACTCGGGGAACCCCACGGGTGCCCCATTTAGTGGCCTCTTACAAGCTTTCCGAGGGGCTGCGGCCTATTCTTACCATGACCTGGAATGTGCACAACGAACTTATTGCCACGATAACAAGTGAAGTTTGTATTAGCGAGCGATTCCCGACTGGACTCGGTAGCTCAGTCGGTAGACCAGTGGGACGGTATCTCTCAAGTCGTGAGTTCGAATCTCATCCAAGCCAGTATTTTTTTGGCCGTGTGTTTCGCAATGTAGGAATATAATTATATCAAAATGATATAACTCCGTTGAAGACGATGTGTATCCCATTGTTAATGTTCGATGAGAGGTATACCAGTAAACTAAATTAAAGCGTCTATCGGTGCAGAATTAGGAGATCAAAACAGTCATTCTCTCCTGTCAGAGCCCAGATACCGTTTAATCTTGGAATGTTGATGTAATCGCAATCTTGATTTCAGGAATATCGAGCTAGAAAGCTGTGATTCAATTCCTCGTTCGAAAGTTGAGGCCCCATTGTGCAATTACAAGTACACAGCAATCGGTCTTGTCAGCATATCCTCAACTTGGTCTCAACCTATAATTATAAAAATTCCATAGCAAATGAAAACATATGCATTTATTCGGGTTAATTGCTTCAACATTATTGAAATAGAAATAGTGTCATGCATTGACACGAATTAGGTAAGCCTATTGCTAAAATAATAGGAAAAAAACATAATGCTCAAATTACTATATAATCAGTCACTGTTGATGGCTACGTTATTACTCGCGCCAATTAAACATAACTCAATTATAAGGATAACTGGTTACAAATGGAAAAAAAGGAAATATCAGGTATACAATTTTAGTTGACAGCGAGAGTCATAAGGAACTGTAAGAAAACCAGTTCATCCGTATCCACTGTAATTGTAGGTTTGATCGAGAGGCGGCATTTAACACAAGAGTAAGCAGCAAAGCAAACACAACGATGAACCTCTTCAGAAGTTATGATGTGAAGTGATTATTGAGATGATCCGGCTGTTCTGGGGGTAGTTAACAGCAAGAATGCACAAACAGCAACACAGTGCAATGTTGACCTCGAGCAAAAGAAGAGAGCCCCCAGATGGAAAAGTTTCCGCATTACCGATTCCGTCCACTGCCGGTTCCTTGTACTCTGCTTCGTCTATGTCGCCGTCGTCGACACTATCGTCCTCGTCGCCCATGTCGCCAACATCGCCAGGGACAATTCCCAGGCGAGAAATCCCGGATGTTGCGTCGTGTTTCATCCAACCGTTGAATCTCTGCGAGCCATTTGACGACCATTCTGGGCTAGTGCAAGTGTGTGACGTTAGGGTTGATGATTTTCAAGCTATGACAGAGACAAAACTGAGCAAGCCTATAAGAATGGAAAATGGCAGAGTTTTACCTTCGTTTCTTGTGAGAATATGGTCACGTGCCAGTGGTAGATATCTCGATATCTTATCAAGTGGCGACCTCTACGGACGAGGCATCTTCGGACCGTTTGGTAGGTACAAACCTTAGTAACGGACGGTTCACTCCAAAAAGAGACTATATATATGGTGGTTCTCATAATCAATATATTAACTCCACGAGACGTTAACATTTCAGATGTCCTTTCATTTCACTATACAAAACCTATCATGGTCGTCAATGTCCAAAAACTATGCAAAGCGTTCGATTTCGTTCGATTGTTGCGTAAGAAACACCCAAGTGGTTTCATCCTCGGTAGCATTCTAAAAACTCTAAAGCCTTCATTGCATTTCCAAAGAAACAGCTGCAAGATATGATCCTTACTATAATTTGAGAACATTCTCTCTGTGTTTGCAGCACAATTTCGCATGATACTGACTGGATTGAGAACTGTTATATTCCAAAGCACAAAGAATCCTCGCCATCGACTGGGACTCCTAAACGGCATAATAACGACTCTGGTAAGTCTCAACTGATGAGTTTCGTCTCTAATTGCCATCTTCCATATGCAGGTGTGTACACTCTGTACCACTACTGAATGTAAGCGTAGACTGTGCAACTGTTATAATTGAACTGTCTGTTTCAAGTAACAGCCAATAAACGGACGAAGTTAAAGACAGCTGTGCCGTGTTCCAAGGCAAGCCAGGTTTAAACTGCGAATATAAGAGGACGACCTCTTTGATGCCTATGAGCGAGCGTCACTCAAGTCGAAACAAACAAATTCTAAATGGCTCAAATATGAGTATATTCGAAGAGGTCACGAATGTGATTAGGAATTCCTAAAACTACCACGACTGTTGTCAATATAGTTAACGCGTTTTCTGCCACGGTAATATAGTAAAGAGCATCTTGAAGCGCAAAAATGGCTGTAGTGGAGGGTTTGTGGAGTTGTCGTTTTTATGACGTCGCAGGTACAGTGTGGGATTGTGGGCTCCGGACATTTTCTGGAATGTCCGGTAATCTCCGGGTATGACCGATCATCTCCGGGAATGTCCGATCGTCTCGGGGAATCTCGGGTAATCTAAAAAAATATCTCCACTGGGCAGGCAGGCCTGGGGTGTAAGTTTTGGGATCTGGGTGAGCCATCTTTTATCCAGATGAGCTGTGCTGGGTGTCATATTGGAGCACTCGTGGGGTAGAGTCCGACTGGCATGATTTGCTTTGGAAATACCGTCAACCTGCGCATGTGAAGTCGTGGAGCAGTAGAAAAAGGTGTTTGGGTGGGCATTTTCGGGTTTATATGGACCATCCCTGGTCCAAATGGGCCGAGCGGGGTTTCATTTTGAATTGCTCGTGGAGAAAAATCAGGTTGGCGTAGTTTGTATTGGAAATGACTTCAATCTGCGCATGCGCAGTCTGAAAATTCTAGAAAATTGCATTGAGGGGACGTTTGGGGTAGAGGTGGACCATCCGTGGTCCAAATGAGCCGTGCAGGGTGTCGTCTTCAAGCTATTATCGGCTAAAGTCAGTCTGAAGGAGATACGCTCATGCCCATTGAGGTGTAGTAGAGAAAGGGTAGTTTCGGATGTGCGCATGTTCACGCGGCGAGAAGTACGGAAAGGGGTCATGTTCTGTATGGCTACTTGTGTATGTGTATTTGTGTGTGTCTGTGTGAGTGAGTGGGTGAGTGAGTGAATGGGCGAGTAGGTGGGTACGTTACCAGTGAGCGAGTGAGGTCGACCTTAAATCAGTGACGTCCTAACACTGCGGAGTACCATCCCCTGCACATACACCTATACCTATCTTGAGAGAAAGAAACATCAACACGTTCACAAGTTTTCATATAGTTAATTATCCCCTCCATCACATCACACCCAAGCTTGGAGTGCCACGTTGGTTGTGTTTACAGATGAAGTATGGTGTGTATCCGATGCATCTTCGGCTGTTCTTATCCAATCAGAAGCCGCCATTTGGTATTGCGTCTGTCTTCAGTGATGCCCGCTCCTGTCTGTTAGACGCATTCTCGGCTGCTCTTGTCCAACCAGAAGCTGCCATTGTCCGTTAGACGTATCCCTAATCATCGTCAGGTATTCCAGGATACTGTAACGGCAATATGTCTTGGAATAGCTGTTTGTGCACTATGGTCGCATTTTGCAGGATCTCGATGGGCGCTAGCCCCATAACCCCCTTGCAAGTGAAGTTTGGTCTTCTTGATGGACCTATGCGTGGGGTCACCTTTCATTTCAAGTGGCAGCAGGTTTTACAGTTCATAGATAGCCATAACTGGCGAAGAGCACGGAGGTGTACGCCTGTTGCAAGTTATTCTGTCCGGCGTCATCTATTCCCTCAGCATGAGTATTAATAGCCTGATGCACAATACGATCCCCAAAGGTCTTCCTCGTTCAGCCTTGCCCTTCCCTGGGACATTGCCTGACTACCAGCAAGCAAGTTGTCTGTATCAGTGGATATACTCTCAGCAGTCTCTGTATCGGTATCAATCGGTATCGTCACTTCCACCAAGGTCAAGGGCCAATGGTCAAAGCATGTGCGGATGATTGGAAGGTCAACACTGCATTAAGGCATACCATATGGCATTAAAGCGTTAGGCCAGGGCGTTAAGATATGATGTTATGGCGTTAAGATGAGGAGCTAAGGTGTTGGGACGGGCGTTAGAGGAACACTTCACAATACGTTTCTATTGTAAAGGTTACTAGTTTAAATAAAGTGGATAAAATATCTCTTCCCGATGAAGAAAGAAAAGTATTATTTTATTGATTTCTGTGCCTTATTTCCGAGCATCTGAGCGCTGCCATATTTGCCACAGCCGTTGTGGTGGATAAGAATGTCCTGGTGATTAGTGTCCCTTTTCATAACCTTTTCTATTGCAACCAAGGACGGACACTTGTCCCTAATGTGGAGAAAAATGTCCTAGCTGGGACAGAAGATAGAGGCCGGACACTCGCGGTCACCGGACATTCTTATCCTCAACGCCGGAGTGAAGAACGAGGCTGCTAGAACTGGTGACGCCGTATCTGGGGTTAGAGCTGTCCATTGTTTAAACTTAATACCATTCACGATCTAATACATTAGTGGAATGTGTTCAGACGATCAAGTTTAATAGTATGCTCATATATAAAAATCCATATTCCATCTGTTTCCAGCTCTTTTCATTTTGATGACATGGGAGGCCTTAAACTTTGACGTAACTTAGAATTCTACGTGACGTTGGTGTGACGTTATTTGTTGCTCGGAGCACCAAATTACATGCCAGGAAAGTGGCGGCACGCAGATGCCCGGGAATAAGACAATGAAATGAATAAAATAATACTTTACGATATTCAGAGGCAAGAAATATTTGGCACACTTTATTTATAAGTACACACCTTCACGATATAACCGTATTTGAATTGAGTGAAGCATTCCTTTGAGGTGTAGCGACGGGCGTCACTGCATTTCGATGAATTAGCTTAAATTCCATGGGATATCTATATCCATCAGAGCTTCTGAGCTATTTCACTAGGGCATTGAGATGATAAGCTAGACGATGGCGGGCGTTACTGTTTTACATGGATAAAAGCGAGCGTATCCTAAAGACGTGCACAGTCAACGTTCATCAGACACTTCGATATGATACGACAACAGCGAATATACACGGGTATGAAGACACCGAATCGACAGGAACAAATGCAGATCCTGAGAGAATATCGGCTGATATGTCTCAGGGAAACCTGAATGAGGAATAATCCACCTTTTTGGAATCGTATTTTGCATGAGGCTATAAATACTCATGCTGGGGCGATTAAGAACGCCGGACAGGATAACTTACAACAGGCGTACACCACAATGCTCCACGACATCAGAAAACAGTCCAAGCTATCTATCAGCAGCATAGAGGGTGCTGCGGTTTGAATGAAAGGTGACCCCATGCATAGGCCCGTCATGAAGACCGAGCCTCTCTTGGAAGAGGTTATGGTGCTACCTGCCATCAAGGCCCAGTAAAATGCGATCAAAATGCACAAACAGAACGTTCCAGGACAAGTTGCCGTTACAGTATCCTGGACTGCCCGAGGATGATTAGGGATATGTCTAAGGTACAAGAGCGAACATGGCTGTAGAATGACGCAACACGAGATGGCGGCTTCTGATTAGACCAGAACAGCCGAGAATACGTCTAATGGACAAGAGCGATCTTGACTGAAGACCAAATGGCAGCTTCTGATTGGACAAAAGCAACCGAAGATAGTCCGATACACACAATACTTACATGTATGTGTAAACACACCCAACGCGGCTGTCCCAGCATGGGTGTGATGTGATGGAATGGAGAGGATAATAAACTATATGAAAATCTGTGAACCTGTTGATCTTTCTTTCTCTCTTTCATCTGATTCCGTCAAGTATTAAGGGATTGTTATAGGTTTATGCGTATGCAGGGGATGTTACTTCCCCGCTTTAGGGTGTCACTGCGGTAAGACCTCATTCACTCACTCGAAATACTCTAACTCACTCACTCACTCATAACGCACTCACTCGCACACACACACACACACACGAACACACAGGTGACTATCAGGTAGCCAGACCGATCATGGCTCCTTTTTGCTCTACTCGTCACTTGCAAATGCGCACATTCGAAACTGCCCTCTCTAATTATACTCCCAGTGCGCACATGCGTATCACCCTCAGTCTGAATCTACCCCATAAGTGCTTCAAGATAACTCCCTACACGACCCATTTGAACCAAAGATGGTCCACCTCTACCACAAAACGTCCACTTAAATACAGATTGACGGCACTTCCTATACAAAACACCTCACTGCCAAAAATACCCTACTTATTTAAGATAATGCCCTAGAATTTTCCTGAAATAAGATAATTTTACTCAAAATAAGTTAAAAAAATTTGTGTTTAAGTAAAATATACTTACCCCACTACAAAATTTACTTAAACAAGAAAAAAAATCTTAAAATTGAAGAATTTTTCTTTAAAAAAATCTGGTTTTAAGAAAAATTATTTTGAGAAAAAATTAAAGATTTATTTTTCTTGTTTAAGTAAATTTTGGAGTGGGGTAAGTATATTTTACTTAAACAAGAAAACAAATCTTAATTTTTTTTCTTTAAATTTTAGTTATTTTGAGTAAACTTATCTTATTTCAAGAAAATTTTAGGGCGTTATCTTATATAAGTAGACTATTGGCAGTGCTCTGCCTGATTCTATCCCACGAGCGCTTTAAAATGACACCCCACACGGGCCATTTGGACCACGAATGGTCTATCTAGACCCCAAAACATTCACCTACACACACACACACGTTCTTCTACAACTGCACGACCGTGCATGCGTAGATTTGCGGAACTTCCAATATCTCATTTGGATCAAGGATGGCTCTCCTAGACCTCAAAACGTCAACCCCATGCATGTCTGGCCAGTGCGGACATTAATTCTCTGAGATTATCGGATATTCCCGGAGATGGCCGTGTTTTCCCGGGGAATTGCGAAGATGTCCGGAGTCCGCAATCCCGCAATGCAACTTCGACATATTCAATCTTAATAAATTAAAATCCTATATGCTTCTCTATCGTATGGTCGCTACATACGATAGAGAAGCATATAGGATTTTAATTTATTAAGATTGCGACATATTACAAACGTCAACTCCACGAACCTTCCACGACAGTCATTTTTGTGTGTTAACATGCATGCTACTCATGGTATGGCTTTGTCGGACGAACCATGTAAAGAGATGATGCTGAATGCCAGTAAATGCTTTGAGTCTCCATATTACATGTACACTGCCAAAATTACCCTACTTATTTAAGATAATGCCCTAAAATTTTCTTGAAATAAGATACTTTTACTCAAAATAAGTTAAATTTTAAGAAAAATTTTAAGATTCTTTTTATTGTTTAAGTAAAATTTGGAGTGGGGTAAGTATATTTGTATATAAGAGCCTGTAACTGCTGTTAGATCACATCCTGAAGATGACAAATAAAATTTTGTCGAAATATTGAGACTGTCACCATGCGTTTATTAAGTTTATTCGGAGTTACTTTGCTTCTGCATTAAGTATATTTTACTTAAACAAGAAAAAGTTAAACATTTTTCTTTAAAAAATCTAGTTTCAAGAAAAATTCTTAATTTTTTCCCGTTTAAGTACGAGAGATCCTGAAGGATCTTGGCGCCCACCATTGTCCGATAATTGTAAGCTAATGACAAGAGGATCTCTTGTCCATTGTTACTGAGACGATTGAGTTGTAATTTTGTTTACAGAATTTCGAATCTGAGCGAAAAAGATCGAAAAAGCGACACTGGAAAACACCAAGATATAATCTTTCTAAGTTTCAGGAGTTTCAAGATTTCTAGAAACTGAACTTATGTCGGTTGTTATAGTACAAGAGAAATGAGCAAAGTTAGCCTGAAAGTGAATGTACATGTACGGAGGATCCTTCGTCTTCGTTTTGTAGTATTTTAATTTTATTTATTTTTTTGCACGTGTCATCATTTGGTACTGGAAGCGAAGAAAAATCTCTTTGACACTTTGGCATACTTAAGATTTTATAATTTGGAACGAATGCTAATTCTGTTCTGTTTACTGGACTAGTTTGAGATATCTCTTTTAAGATACCATGCTCGAAAATAGTAAGATGGTACAATACTTAATACTGAAGGGATCCGGTCCGCGCAGTAATGTTGAAACTTCGAATTTGAAAGTGTCTGAATCTTGATTATTTCCCTTGGATCGAAACATGCAGTAGTTTACAGTTGTCGAGTTGTGACATTGTGTCACAGGAGTGACGTCCCTGCATGTAGCTGACCTGCCGGCAGACGAAAGGGTGGGGCAGTTCACTTGCAACTGCATGGACTAAAGAAAACTGATTTAAAATTTGACGAAATACATTTTAATTCCGAATTATTTTAACTCCTTGATATGGAAGGTGAAGATATGGATATTCTCTATAGTCAATATATAGAATATGCCCGACCCTTTAATCCATCGACTCTTGTGATGCAACGTCACAACTCGGGAATACCGTATTAATTGGATTTTCGAATCGGACTGGAAAAGGTATCTTGCACAACTAGGCCCCATGTGGGACCTGTGTACCAAATTTCAGAAAGATCCATGAAATGTTTCCTGAGAATTCAAGATAACAGTGTTTCAAGGGGAAATTCAAGATGGCCACCTGGCAGCCATATTGGATTTTTGAATCGGACCAAAAAAGGTATTTGAGGAAGATCCATGCAGTACTTCTTGAGAAATCAGGATAACAAAGTTTCATTGGGAAATCCAAGATGGGCGCCTGGTGGCCATATTGGATTTTCGAAACGGACCACAAAAGGTATCTTGCACAACTAGGTGACATGGGGAACCTGTGTACCAAATTTGATAAAGATCCATGCGGTAGTTCCTGAGAAATCGCAATAACAAAGTTTCATGGGGAAATCCAAGATGGCCGCCTGATGGACATATTGGATTTAGGAATCAGACCAGAAAGGTATGTTGAAAACTGGACCACAAGGGCAACCTGTCTACCACATTTGAGAAAGATCCAGGCAGTACTTCCTGAGAAATCACGATAACAAATTTTCATGAGGAAATCTAAGATGGCCGCCTGGTGACCACATTGGATTTTCAATTTGAACCGGAAAAGGTATCTTGCACAACTAGATCATAAGGTGAACCTGTGTACCAAATTTTATAAAGATCTATGCAGTACTTTCTGAGAAATGACGATAACAAAGTTTCTTGAGGAAATCAAAGATAGCTGCTTGGTGGCCATATTGGATTTTCGAATCAGACCAGAAAAGGTTTCTTGTACAACTAGTCCCCAAGGGGAACCTGTGTACCAAAGTTGAAAAAGATCCATGCAGTAGTTCCTGAGAAATCGTCATGGGGAAATCCAAGATGGCTGCCTGGTGGCCATATTGGATTTTCGAATCGGACCAGAAAAGGTTTCTTGCACAACTAGACCCCAAGGGGAACCTGTATGCCAAATTTGAAAAAAGATCCATGCAGTAGTTCCTGAGAAATCGCGGTAACAAGGTTTCATGGGGAAATCCAAGATGGCTGCCTGGTGGCCATATTGGATTTTCGAATCGGACCAGAAAAGGTTTCTTGCACAACTAGACCCCAAGGGGAACCGGTGTACCAAATTTGAAAAAGATCCATGCAGCAGTTCCTGAGAAATCGCGGTAACAACGTTTCATGGGGAAATCCAAGATGGCTGCCTGGTGGCCATATTGGATTTTCGAATCGGACCGGAAAAGGTTTCTTGCACAACTAGACCCCAAGGGGAACCTGGGTACCAAATTTGAAAAAGACCCATGCAGTAGTTCCTGAGAAATCGCGGTAACAAGGTTTCAGGGGGGAAATCCAAGATGGCTGCCTGGTGGCCATATTGGATTTTCGAATCGGGCCAGAAAAGGTTTCTTGCACAACTAGACCTAGCCCAGGAATGGCTGTAGTCTCGAATGGCTCTGTAATCGACTCACAGCCAAGGTTCCTCCTATAGACAATACATCCCACACATTGAACTTTGAATGACGTTGTCCAATATCCTAACTGCACACGAAATAAAACGGCAGCGAATAGTAATAAACTATACCTCATTTTCCTCTACATTGGTCCTTGTCGCCGCCTGCCAACTCTCAACACTTAATAATTCCTCGTTCTTAAGATATCATCTTTTAATCACGCCTTCACGGAGTTTTCTGACATATTTTGGTCTCATATTTTGAATGTCTCCGTTAGCCACGCCCACGTACACGCGCATTCGTTGGACCGTCATCGACCTGACCTGAATAATTACGCATGCGCCACGGCTTGTTTTCAAAGAGACCGCCATCTCCGGCAAAGTCCGTGCAAGGGAAATTTACATCACTGACAGTCGAATGGCGGTCAGCTGAATATTCAAATCCCCGAGAATCTTGAACAATTGATGATAACTTAAGAATGAGGGAATACCGAGAGTTCTAACTTGGAGGGAAGTGACAAAAGACTACAAGGAGAATAAGGAGGTACATTTTATTATCACCAGCTACTGTGTTCTTGTATGTGCAGCCGTTAAATCTTCCGAAACACAGGCGTTTCGGAGGCCAAAATTTCGTGGACGAAATGTGATGGGAAGGAACTACAGCTGTGTAGGGAAGAACAGCCACGCCCACCTACACAGCAAAGGTTCTATAGCTAAACTAGACCCCAAGGGGAACCTGTGTACCAAATTTGGAAAAGATCCATGCAGTAATTCCTGAGAAATCGCGGTAACAAGGTTTCATGGGGAAATCCAAGATGGCTGCCTGGTGGCCATATTGGATTTTCGAATCGGACCAGAAAAGGTTTCTTGCACAACTAGACCCCAAGGGAAACCTGTGTACCAAATTTGAAAAAGATCCATGCAGTAGTTCCTGAGAAATCGCGGTAACAAGAATTGTTTACGGACGGACTGACTGACGGACGACGGACGGACGGACGACGGACCACGGACGAAAAGTGATTTGAACAGCCCACCATCTGGTGATGGTGGGCTAAAAATATACTTATCCCACTCCAAATTTTACTTCAACAAGAAAAATAATCTTAAAAATTTTCTTAAAATTTAACTTATTTTGAGTAAAATTATCTTATTTCAAGAAAATTTTAGGGCATTATCTTAAATAAGTAGGGTATGTACAGCACTAGTATGTACAGCACTAGTCTATAACCATGATAACATGTACTTCGAAACACATTTATGATTAAAAATGTATGTATGTTTGTCAACACGTAACTGGTTTACATGTTTTTCCACATTTTTGTAGCCTCAGGAGGAGCGAAACTACAATTTTGTACTTCACCAAGTATCCACGGGATATTGTGTACTGGAATGTCTCGCCTTTCAGGGAAGGTATCTGGGCGTCAGAAAGAATGGTAACGTAATGAAACCAAGTAACGTGGATCCGAACAGCACCGAGGCTAGATTTGTCATTCAAAAAGAGGCTCTGGATGTCATTTGAATTTAGCAAGACTCGAGTCTGCAAGCTCAGTGGGAAGGGTTGGATGTAGACCTGTCCATCAGTCAAAAAAAGGTCTGGTACGGCAGATTCCTCCTTTTTCAAATTCAAACGAGTGAAACCCATGAACTGAGAGAAGATCAATATACATCTATCTCACAAATATATCTCGATACGCGTTCGCATTTATCTAGAGGGATTCAATTAACTCAATATAGAAGCTTCCTAATCTTCCCCGTAACGTTATACGAATATAAACGGCCTTTTCCGCATTATCCACTTATTTCAAACGTTTTTATCTCAAATCTAGTTTGAATGTAGCATGCCAGTTATCTTTCTGTTCGCGACATCGTAGATACGACTGAGATGGTGGTTTTGTTGTTACTGGTGGCGCGCAAATTTGTAATTTTTAACTTATTTTCCGAATGGTCTCGTCATTCGGTTCCTGAAATTTCAGTCCCTAAACTGTGTGATGCGCGGCTCTGGAAGACACCTGCTGTGAAGGACTCGAGAATTTCGCGTGACGAAAGAACTGACGAAAAGTTGTGGTCATCGCCCTTTTCAAAGAGAAAGGCAAGACTTAATTCAAAGACTTTCAAGAACGAGAAAAGCTACAATTCCAGGGAACAATAGACTTAAATTTTTGTGGAGCAAAGGTTATTGGCTCTAATTCAGTAACTTTTCAGATACCTTATACTAATTCAACGACTTGGGACTTAATTCAAAGACAATGCATTTGTTACTCTGTTGTAATATTTAAAAGCCTCGGCATACCTAACAGCAAAGCCATAAATCATCATCTATAAATTGTTTACTTATTGGTTAGTAGTATAGAAAGAGAAACAAGAGCCCAAGGGGCTTCAATATACGCCCGTATATCTGGAGTCCCATTGGTCCAAATTTCAAGGTTGTTTAATAGCCTTGATTCCAATTGGTAGCTAGCAATCCAGAGAAAGGTCTACAATTTTGTGCTTCTGAGAATGTAACATATATCACATCTTATATTGAATGATAACCTAAAATGAGCTTAACTCTTGGCAACTAGTTGACCTTGGAGCAAGAGCCGAGAGCTCACGTATCCCACACTGAAATCGACAATAGTCAAACACAAGGAAATAGTAGTTTTTCTGCAAATGGATTTCTCTCAGACGAGAAAAATTTTCATGAAGGGAGAAGAAAGTGATGAAGTAAACCTTTGTTCTTGAGTTAATATTAAAACAGGTATGAAGGTCATAAAGGACCCATCTCTCCGTTAAATTAGTAATTGTATGGTTTTTATTTCACAACAGGTTAACTAAATGTAGCTGTTTCAAACATGGCAGGCAACTCCACAGGACAAATGCTATATACATGTAGGGGAGAGAACTCTGAATATTCCAACCTAACACATATAGTCAGCTAAACTTGATTCAGGTTTGGAGGACTGTGACCTTGACCTTTGACAAATTGATGTATGGCTCCTCTTTGCCATGCGAGTAAGGTATACTCAAAATTTGGTACCAATCCATACCTTGAAACTAGAGATATCGCATGGACAACAAATGTTAACGGATAATGGACAGAACCCAACGTCGCATTACATGACCTCGTCTTCGACAGGCATATGAAAATGTGACTTGTAGTGATTTCCTGATTTTGGGGTCACAGTGACCTTGACATTTGACCTAAATTTTGGTATAAGACACATCGTCTTCCCTCAATGTATCAATGGACATTAAAAAATCATGATTTTTATGAATTTCATGCTTTTGGGGGTCACAGTGACCTTGACGTTCGGCCTTGACCTACATTTTTGTATGCGACACATCATGTCCCCCTAATGTATCTACTGACACAAAAAAAAGTAATTTTCAAAGATTTCTGGATTCCGGAGTCACAGTGACCTTGACTATTGACCTGACCTAACTTTTGGTACATGACAAACCGTCTCCCCATAATTTATCAAGGGACACAAAAAATCATGATTTTTAACAATTTCACGATTTTGGGGTCACAGTGACATTGACCTTTGACCTTGACCTACATATTGGTATGTGACACATCGTGTCCCCCTAATGTATCTACTGACACAAAAAAAAGTTATTTTTAATAATTTCCTGATTTTGGGGTCACAGGGACCTAAGTTGACCTTGACCTAATTTTTGGTATGCAACACTTCATTTCCCCCTATTGAATCCACTTACAAAAAATTAGTAATTTTTAATTATTTCCTAATTTTTAGGTCACACTGACCTTTGACCTTGGGGTCATTCTGGGGTCACAGTGATCTGGACTATTGACCTGGATCTAAATTTTGGTACATGACAAAACAGCTACCCGTAATTTCTCAATGGACTCAAAAAATCATGATTTTTAACAATTTCACGATTTTGGGTAACAGTGACCTTGACCTTTGACCTTGACCTAAATTTTGATATGTGACACATCGTGTCCCCCTAATATATCTACCGACACAAAGAAATGTTATTTTTAATAATTTCCCGATTTTGGGGGCACAGTGACCTTTGACCTTCGACCTTGACCTACATTTTGGTATGTGACACATCATTTCCCCTATTTGAATCCACTCACAAAATTAGAAATTAGAAATTTAATGATTTCCTGATATTTCAGTCACACTGACCTTTGACCTCTGACCTTGACCTACATTTAGTATGCAACACATCGTTCTCCCCTAACTGTAGATAGAAAACTGTCAACGACCAATGATTTCCTGATTTTAGGCAACAGTGACCTTTGACCTCTGACCTCGACCTCAATTTTGGTACGCGACACATCGTCTCCACCTAGTATATCCACTCACAAAAAATTGCAACTGTGAATAGAAAAAGTTCACAGATATAGACCGGACACGAACACTTCAGTGATTTCCTGTTTTTTAGGCCTGTGACCTTTGACCTTTGACCTCGACCTTCATTTTGGCACGCGACACATCGTCTCCCCGTAGGGTATCCACTCACCAAAAATTGAAACTGTAGATAGGAAACTGTCCCAGATATAGACCGGACACGAGAACCGGACAGACGGACGGAAACCGCCATCACATAATACGTCCTCTTTTGGCGGGCGTATAAAAAGTGGAATACTTTTTTTGCAGCGCCCCTTTGGCGGCAGAAACCGGAACTAGGGGGACATTCCAAATCTGCAAAAAAATATATACCAGTTTTGCCCTTGCTTTCTCTTCACGTTATTCAATGTCAGATAAATTCATTTCTTCGATATTAATCCTAACTTTAACACTCCCCAGCCACTTCAATGTTAATTGACCTATGCATATCATTACATGTCAGGACAAGTTGGAGCATGTCTGGGAATTTCCATAATTCATCCACCTGGGGGCAAAGAAGTGGTGAAAGTCGATCAAAGTGTGTGTAAGATCCTCGGCACTATGCACTATGTCCAGCATAACGGGGTGACATATCCGGGAAAGACTCGCGTGATTTTTACTGGAAATGATGTCAATCTGCACATGCACAGTCAGAAAATTTTAGAAAAACGGCAGTTTCAAGGGAGAGTTTAGGGGTAGACGTGGTAAAATTTCCTGTGGAGCAAAGTATAGAGTGTGGGTATTTAATCTATATGGCTTACTGTAGAGTACGGCTGGAGGGGTCTTGGACCATTGGTTAACTTTCGCTGATAAAGTCCTTGTGCGCAGGTTCACACGGAAGGAAGGACAGTGGTGGGAATTATAGGGCGTTGTGAGCCATCCATGGTCGAAATGAGTCATGCAGGTTACCATATTGAAGTGCTCGAGTCAGACTGGCATGGTTTTTATTGAAAGTAATGTCTGGGTGTGCATGCACAGTCATGAAGTAGCAGAGTAATACAACCAAGTGACACAGCCGAGTCTCACTATGGGTCTACCAAGTAGAGCAAAGCATCCATATACTATAAGGGTCTTCAGCCCAACAGGGTATGGAAAGATGTGATGATAAGATAGGACATGAAGTTATGGTGGGCAGTCAGACTGGTGAGGTTTGGAGTGCTGGAGTAGTAGAGAAATATGACATTTTAGGGGTACGGAGGATGGTGTTTGGGTGATAGCGGGTCTACGCTTGCTCCAATCATTCAAACACCACCCAGCATATCCCTAAATTGCCATTTTTCTACTATATTCCAACTGTGCATGTGAAGATTGACATCATTTCTGGTAAAAAACACCCCGTCTGACTACCCCATGAGAGCTTTAAGTGGATACATTGCATGATCCATTTGGACCTATACCTCAAGACATCCACTCCAGGCCTTACCGTCAAGCACACATGCACACCGTGACATTACCAGTGAAAGTTGACCAATGGCCCCAAGACCTTCTCATCATGATTGATCAAAATACCCACTCTATACTTTGCTTCACAAGAAAAAATTCCATGGGTTCATGTAGTGTCTTTCCTGGGCATTTCACCGCATGGGGGTTCCCCACTTGCCAATATGCTGAACTTACTACTGGCGATAGTGTCGAGGACCAAACACACTCCTTGAAGATGCACCGGCCTTCATCAATGTATGTTGAGACTTGTTTGCCCCTGAACTGATGACATCAAAGACATCCCTAAACAAGCTCCGACTTGTCCCGACATCTAAAGATATGCATAGATCAATTAACTTTGAAATGACTGGAGAGTATTAAAGGTAGGATCGACTTCTAGCAAAGGTCAGTTAATATTGACATTATGGGGTAGAAATATATTCAAGCTAAACACCCACTTATAAGAAACATTACCCTTTATTTACAATAATATGTATCTTGTGAGACCATTCTACAACAAAAAAAAACAATAAAAAAAACAATACTTGTATGTATATTCATATATTAAATATATATGGGACAAACCTACAAATGTATACACCACTTGTGGACCCGCCACCGTGTCAAAATATATATACTCAAATTCATAGTTCCAATACTCCTCAAAAGTTAACAGCGACAACATTGAATCAAAAAAATGTTCTCGCAAAATAAATCCCATTGAATAACAGATATATATATAAATTACAAGACTGAATTGTATAACCGCCATTCTGATCCCATCTCCTATCAATATTGACTGCTCAGTCTATTCACATCAGACAAAATAATAATGATAATTGGGGTAATTGAGCTGTATGTGTTCTTCATGGTGTTCAGCTTCTACAGCAAATACCAGATGTTTACAGCATACACCAGAGGTTTACAGCATATATATCAGACCTAGATTTTTCTGTATTGAAGATAATATGGCAATAAAGTCACCTGGTGTGGTGGTCCATAACAATCCGAGATTTGACACTATATTCAAGTTAATCTACAATACTATCTTGATATGATTGCAGCAGATGGTGCCCTGACAAATGGCTGAACGCATGAGTACTGATTTGCTAATTGGGGTGCTTTGCTATTCTCTATAACCTAGGAAATATATTTAATCAATGATAATTTGAATATTTTCGACCTGAAGTTGCCAAAATTATCATAAATTTGAGCTTTTTAATACTTTCTTGGAGTATTAGGAAAATTTGATCCATATTTGCACCAGTTATCAATGGTGAAAAAACTTGCTCCAGGTTAAAAAGATAGGGAAGAGACCAGGAGAACGAACTGGAGCTCACGCAGTGACCCATGTGTCAATGAACATGTCGCAGCTATCGGGGCAAGATAGTATTGTCTAAGGATTAACTTGGATTATAGTGCAAACCAACCACTCAGCCTCTGCAATCTGCAGATTAACTGACATCAGAATGGGAATACCTTTGTACCGCATACCAGATCCAAAGAATTGTGAGATCATTGCAGTATGCTGAATGTGGACTCATGGAGTGTTAGAGGCTTTGTAATTTATCGCATTTGCCAATCAATTTTTTGGAAATGCACAAAAATATGAATTGGCACTACATTGCGATTATCATTTTAACAGACAAATTAAGTGAGTACCATACCAAACCTTATGTGACCAGTTCCAAACATTTTTCGATTTCTGTAAGGTTTACCAAATCAGATTTTATATTCGAAGATCAGCATTTATATGTTGTATTGCATTGTATTGAGTCGACCAATATTTCATCACTTTAGCAAAATGTTGAAACCAACCAAATAGAAAAATTTGAAAACTCTGCACAGAAGAAGGGGCTGATAGTAAAGGCATATATCCTGTAAATGAGCACTCAACTTTATCCCACTTTCACACACAGGTGTGTAGATGAAGAGATAAATACCATGCTATGATTTATCTGATGAAAAATATAAGCAAAGCAGAATATTAACATGTGTGAAAATTACTCTGCCCAAATTAATTAAGAAAGAAAGATGTCCAATATCTATCATATGTAAGATAGACAAAAATAATATTAAAGAAAAAATAGCCGAATGGACCCAAAATTCTTCAGCTGTTTGGGTTTAGAAGAATGTGTGGTTTAAATTGCAGAAGTTTAAGCATAATCCAGTAATTCATACACAAGTACCTGAAAACTAGGCCAAGATCACTTATTATCTTCAATAGGGCTCTGTTCCATCGCCAGGTATGTAAGGACTAGGTAGAAATTTAGGACTTATTTGATCTGCAAGGTATTGCGGAAAGAGTAAGTCAAGGTCACTCATTTCTGATATGGTTCTGGTAGAGAACCGTTACATGGGCAATGTAAATCTGAGAAGGCTATGAATAATCTTTCAAGACAATGTGTTAACAGCATTCAACTTACATTTTGAGAAAAAAATAGGTCAAGATTGATCATCCCCAATCTACTACTGGTTCAAGATCAACTGTGATAACATCAATGATGGACAGGAAACCCTACTTTAACCCTATACATTGAATTAGAAAATAGGTCGACTTCAATAAGGTTGGGATCAGTAAGCAGATTTGCATCTATGGTGTATATCTAGAAAAGCTAGCTCTGAGCTAACAGTATTACCATATAATTTGACCAGGAAAATAGGTGAAGGTCACTCATGTTCAATAAAAGTATATTTAAATCTGATAGCACAATACCTCTTGTAGGATTATAGGCAAGCTTCTCAAATTCATACCACATACACAGTTTGCTATGAACCAGAAGCCTATCAAATAGGACTGACCTTGACCTATTTTCTCAAGGTCAATAATACATTGAGAAGCATATCTCTTGAAGGACAAGGTATCCTTTTCAAATTGACACCACAGATGCATATGCTCATTGACCAGAATTTTATCATATAACTTGCCCTTGAAAAATTAGGTCAAGGTCAGTCATCTTCTGGTCAGTTCTGATTATCTGGGGTATACATTTGGAATGTGTAGGTCTGATAATTCAAGAGATATCATGGTAATATAATCAAATCTAGTGATAATGTGTACTTTGACCTGAAAGAAAAAAATCATAGTTGGTCATCTTTATATAGGGTATTGTTGTATGAATTTGGCAGGTCTTGCTATAGTTCTTCAAGATACATCCTGGTAATGTTGATGATGACCTGACAGACAGACAGACAGACAGACAGAGAGTCAGGCTGATGAAGAGACATATGGTACTGACAGTGACAATACCCTTTGACCAAAATAGACAATGGGGTAAAAATGATCAATGTTATAATCAGTGTTGGCTTAACATTATAGCACATGGCTTGATTTGTTTTGTTCCAGTGTAATTGCAAATGGCATTTTATCTCAATAGTAATTGCAAATTCCAAACAGATTAGTTGAATTTAACTACTTACCTCAAATAAAGCTAATACAATTATAGGATGGGGATCAATATTATAACAAACATTTGCCCACAATAAACAGACTTATTAATGGCAATAATTCAGTAATGAGCATTGTGTCATAAGTACAATGGCATGTTAATTTCAACCATATTTACATTTTATTTTATCTCAAGTAAACTGCTCAAGAGCACTGAGGACACTGGGAAAATAGATAAAAATAATAAATAAGAGTCAATACAGTATCAATAAACCCCAGAACTATTGGATAATATCATAATTTATCATAAGGGGTGAAAATTCTAGTCAAGATCACACTATTTTTTGCATTAATCTGTAAATCTATTCCCACAAATAGGCTCCCAAACCAGTGAAGCCGAACTGGCCATTTAAGAGTTTTCGTTACATGCCTTACTGATTGATGGCATGTGTTATTCATTACTACAATCAACATGGAAAGGAAGTAATTATATTGAAAATTAAAAGATAATATACCAATACTTCAGTAAGGTTAACATAAGCTAATGAATAATATAGCAATACTTAAATAAGGATAATGTGTGCTATTTGGTTCACATGATTAAGTATTTTATTTTGTGTTGATTGTTTTAAACTCGTGCTCGTAAATCTATGAACTGAACAATGTTTAATGGAACATAAATAAAGCAATGTATTTATGTTTATGATGGGTCACAAAATCCGGTCCAAAAACTACAATTTCAATGTTTTACCACTAGGATAGGACAGGAAATTATTTAGGTTTAGTCAACTACTGCATAAATGCTTACATGTAACAGTAACATTTTGACAGAAATGGATCCTGTGAGAAACCAGATTCAGTTTACTCAATGAACACATACATTAGCTAAGAATAACCCAGCCAATCATACAGAAAGACAGTTTAACAATCCATGACAGTTCTGAGAAACTACTGGCATTTAACATAAATTAGGTAGAACCAAGATATCTGCTACTGCTCAACACTGGCTTTCAGTATGTATATATGCTGTATATATGATATATGAATATTATGTCTGCACAAAAACATTGATCTTATATAACAAATTTCAAACCTATCACTGACTAGGATCTACACTTCATATCAGTTTATAATAGCAAAGATTAAAAATTTGGTTCAAGTTTCACTAATACTCAACCGATTTACTCTACATATAATTGAACATCATTGCAAATGGTTCACTGTCAACCAAAACTGTTGAAGTAAATTTGTTGTATGCATACAGGATATCCAGAAAATATTCACATTCATCAAAATCAGGATTTCTGCCCCACTCTCCTCCCTTTCATTCAATTAACTCAGCTCATAGTCTGCATAGGACAACGTTGCAAATATCCCAACCCCCTTTATAAGCATAATAATTTATGGAAGCCCTCATATGGTACCCAAATCCCTACCCCTCTGATAACCCCGATAAGGAGTGAGTGAATACAACTAAACGTTGCTTTCAACTATAATTCGGTCATCCCCGATAAGGAATAAGGAATTACTTAGAAAATGGTAGATTTTTCTTATGCTATGACCTTGTCTGTCCAAATGAAGAGACAATTGATTATTTTCAAAATACTGATGGAAAAATGAATTAGAACACTCCCATTTTCATCGCAGAGTTCATGCAGCCAAAAGCACCAGACTCGCGTATAGCTGGATTTCTTTGATCTGACATCATTCAGAGGCAAAGTAATTCCTCGTGTAACACCAGCATAAACCAGCTCAGAATTCCACTTAGCACTAAACGGTGGACTGGACACCAGTCAACTGCATGCCTCCCAACATGTCTTTGTCTTCTCAGGGAATCCCCGAATGAAAACATGAACAAGAAATCTCTTTTTGTAGCTACAAAATTTTACATTCCGCTATCATATGCAGCTGATATTGGTCCCTGGGTAAGATTCCCAAAACTGTCCAGCTAAGGTATGATGACTGTATATTATGCAGAGTTGATGTGTATGATGTACATCTACAGATTTATGGGTGAGCAAAAACTATTGTGATTGTCATTGAAAGTGAATATATGGCATGATGGTATTTATAAACCTTAGTATTGTGTCACTCGTTGTTTGTGATAAACTAGGACGGCAAAATAGCTCCTCTATTTCTAAACATATTTCAATGTGAAATATTCATGAAAAAATGAACAAACATACATCTAAGAGCACTTACTGAATTATTCAGCAGACTCTTGCTAACTTTATACTCAAATGTAAAATCAACACTGAGAGTATTAAAGATCATTACAAATCTGATATCATTGAAGATGGAGTTGCCAACATATCAATCACTTTGTATCAATGTGCCTTGATCAACTAGGCTTCAACTACAGTGAAACCTCATTGTAACAACATTCATTACAATAAAAACTTCATTATTAACAACAAAGTTCACAGAAACAAATGTACCTCAATATACTCACTGATCATTGTAACAAATTTAACTGCACATGGCAAATGTGGTTGTTGTTTAATATAATAAAGGCGGTTGGCTGTATAAATTTTGGTCCAAAAAGGATGATAAAACTTTGCTTCAGCAAATAAATTCAGACGTGGAAACAAGTGATCTATGATAATTGATTATGTCTGTAATACTTCTTATGATTAAGGATGCAATACAGAAACTGAATCATGAATTCCATTTTTAGGCAAACTGCTCACCCAGGTGACTAGGTTGATTGTCATGGAAACATCTCACTTTTATCATGTTAACGTCATATTTCCAGCCCTAAAAGTTTACGATATGAAAAATGTGATGGGACTGATTATGTGAAGAGATGTAACTAAGTAGGAGGTGATTCAGTGGACCAGTTTCCTGGGTAAACTCCAGTGGTGTCTGCTGTCACATTGGAGGCTCTCATCACAGACATCACGGCTCCCTCCGAGTCTCCACTCAGCCGTTTCATGGCATCCCACATCCCCAATATGGCCCTGAAACAAACAATACAATAATTTATTTATTTTGTTTACCATCAGCGATAATAACACATTCATTATACAAATGGAAACAACAGAAGATGGGTTCTTCTTTGTCCCATATGGGCAAGGTATACCCATAGTAACTTTTGAACCAATTCATGACTTGGACATGCGGCACCAGATGTCCTCAGCCCCTTAACAGTCCAGACCAAGATGTCTTTATGGGTGTAAGAGTTTGGATGTATAGCATGTAGTTATGGCATTTTGTCATGTCATGGCATATTCATACCAAATTTGAGAAGGCGAGTGGTTCAAATTATAGCCAGAAACAAATTTTGCCATCAGGTGGCACTACCTATATGCACAAGTGGTTGCAAGGCAATCCCAAGCAACATCTCATGGTATGGTACATATATGTAATACCAAATTTGAACAAAATCCAAAGAGAGGTTCTCAAGTTGTTGCCCGGAAACGAATATAAGATTTTTCCACCTGGTGCCACCTGTTGATGAAAGTGGTCGAAATGCAGTCCGAGGCGACACCTCATGGCATGGTATATGCATACCAAATTGAGAAGAATCCGAATAGCAGTTATTGCTCGGAAATGAATTTCAGATGGACAGACAGAAGAACAGTATGACACACAGACAGTCGAACGAACAAGCAGAATCAAGCATAAATGTACTCCCTACTATGTACGGGTGTATAAAAAATAGTGACAAGGTATCCACATAGCTGTGGAAAAAAATATGTAAAGTTGTGATCTTACTGCCCTGGCCTGAAACTAAATGTCAGATGGGGCTTTTGTCCATTGGGGCTTAATACATGTATTTTTTGTTCGCTGGAGACTTTTGAGCAAATCTAGAATGCTGTACTGTTCTCAGATTGTTCACTTATCTTGGGGGGGGGGGGGTGAGGACACATTTTGTTATCAAGTAGATAGATTCATTTCATGTACACCTTATTAATCTTGAAGTTGTTTCATTTATTCATGAGATACAGCAATGACACATTGACCAAGTCAGTGCATCATTCAGAAAGAAAGCCTCTCTACACTATAAAAGTAGATCTATAAGGTTTAATGCTGATCCTTAGTGAAGACTAGAGGCCACGGCCACACTTGATCCCATCGTACTAGTGTGAACTTGCCCTCCCTTTCACATGAGCAATATAAATCTCCGGTATAGACAGATGAAGGGCATTCAATAAGGGGAAACAGAAGTAGTTGGGGGGAAGAACAGTCATGTTTATTTGTATGGAAAGTTGGCTAGAGACAACTAGATATAAAAGGGGTGGGCACCCACCAACCACCCGTTCCGATAAGAGGAGCATTAAAGTGGCGCTCAATTATGTGAAAGGAAATGTTCACATGTATTGTTGTGAAATTAGGGGGAAAGGGGGTGGGGGGGGGAGGATGTTAGTCAAATATTGGTGTTCTAATCAAACCATCTTCTTGTAAGACTGAATTGTTCGTGGGGCTTTTGTCCGGGCACCCTTTTACACAGACCCAAAAATCGTCACAAATGTACTCAATTTCAATAGGCTTGTGATTTACCACACAATATGCTACCAAATTTGAAGTGTGTAGCTGCAATGGTTTGGTTTCTAAAGCATTAACGTCATTCTGTGGATATTTTCCATTTGTTGCCATGGAAACTGCAAAAACACCAAGCACACAATAATGCTACCAAATTTGAAGTGTCTAGCTGCAATGGTTCTGTTTCTAAAGCATTAACCTCATTCTGTGGATATTTTCCATTATGTTGCCATGGAAACAGCAAAAACACCCAAATTTACCCAATTTCAGTAGCCTTGTGCTTTACCACCCAACATTGCTGTATACCAAATTTGAAGTCTCTTGCTGCAACGGTTCGGCTTTTAGAACATTCACGTCGTCATGGGGATATTTTTCGTTATGTTGCCATGGAAACCACAAAAATCAACAAAATATCCCCAATTTCAGTAGGCTTGTGCTTTACCATGCAACAAATGCTGTATACCAAATTTGAAGTCTCCAGCTGCAAAGGTTCGGCTTTTAGAGCATTCACGTCGTAATGTGGATATTTTTCGTTATGTTGCCATGGAAACCACAAAAACCACCAAAATGTCCCCAATTTCAATAGGCTTGTGCTTTACCACCCAACAATGCTGTATATCAAATTTGAAGTCTCGAGCTGCAACGGTTCACCTTTGAGAGCGGTCACGGCACCATGTGGATATTTTTCGTTATGTTGCCATGGAAACCACAAAAACCACCAAAATGTCCCCAATTTCAATAGGCTTGTGCTTTACCACCCAACAATCCAGTATACCGAATTTGAAGTCTCCAGCTGCAACGGTTCACCTTTTAGAGCGGTCACGTCGTTATATGGATATTTTTTGTTATGTTGCCATGGAACCACAAAAATCAACTAAATGTGCCCAATTTCAATAGGCTTGTGCTTTACCACCCAACAATGCAGTATACCAAATTTGAAGATTCTAGCTGGAACGGTTCACCTTTTAGAGCAGTCACGTCGTTCAGCCAGCCAGCCGGACAGCGTGACGACATGATCCCATCGGGCATATATGCCGATGGGACAAAAATAGTGCCACGAATGGATACCAAACTACTATTTATAAGTGTTCCCAAGGCATGTTAATTTGAGAACTGAAACATAATTAAAGCAAAGTGAGTAATTGGTAAATGGTAATTCATGAGTAGAAAAGGTTGTGGCGATTTAAACTGAAGATTGTGAACTTCCACTTTCCCAGCACATTATAGCTGTGGTTATCTCCCCTGTCCACTACCCTAGTTGCATGTAATATGTAGATTTACATCTACTTGTACGAAGTTTCGCCAAACTTGGATGGAAGCTTTATCGCAATGGGCTCATCTTAATATTAGGTTTCGGTATGCATGCATGCGTTCGTCTGGGTCTGTTGTACATTCGCCTGTCCATCTACTTCTACATGTATAGACAGGCCTTGTCTGTAAGATATCTGGATAACTACTGGATGGAACTTCAACAGACTTGGATGGAATCTTTATTGGAATGGCCTCTGCACCTAATTATGTTTTAATGTGGGCGCGTGTTTGGTGTTCATCCGTCTGACTACTTGTACATGTATAGACAGGCCTTGTCTGTAAGATATCTGGAGAACCACTGGACGGAATTTCCCCAAACTTGGATGGAAGCTTCATCGTGATGGCCTCCGCATCTGATTAGGTTTTGGTTTGTTTGTGTGCATCCATCTGTTTCTGATGTCCATCTTCGTTACATGTATATACAGGACTACTCTTGTCTACAAGATATGTGGAGAACTACTGGATGAAATTTCACCAAACTTGGATGGAAGCTTCATTGAAATGGCCTTATGATCTAATTAGGTTTTGGTGTGAGCTAGTGCTTGCGTGGGTCCATGCAAAATGTGCTTTCTGTCTGTCCAATTTTTGTTCACTCCATATCTTGGAAACTACTGAAGGCAGATGCATGAAACTTCTATATGGTACAGCATGTATGTTTTGCATCTTTCCTTCTATAATCTATGTGATCAGTTTCGAAATAATTGATGTTTCACAATTACATGTATTTCACATTGGTTGGACGCTGTAGGTTTCGGCAATCCACTCATTGCTATATAAATCCCGACTCCTCACTGGGCTACTGCAACAATGAAAATCGCCTCTTTGTAATTAATATTTTTAGATGCGCAGCTTTTTTTAGGATACTTATTGCTACATTCATTTTATAGCACTTTCCCTTAAATAATGTGCCCACTCAAGGCAAGGTGGGAGGTTGGGGTAGACGTATGTTTTTGCTTAAAAAAACAACCAGCATAGGCTTCCTGCCGGAGCGGCATCCCAAGGGTCAAAGCGGAACCTCTAGTTATATACCAAATTCCGATAGTACATCACTTTTAGAACAGCACTGATGTGTCCGGGATTCAAAATTGTCATGGACATTGACTTACCGTCCAGACAAGATCTAATTGCTTTAAATCTAAATCCAAGCTGGCCAACAGCAGCCAAGATCTTGAATTACGGAGATAACTGAAAAGCAATCCCAACCTTCCTCTTATCAATGTCAAGCCACTTTCCAAATTTAAAGTCAATGAGTTCAATCATTCTCAAGTTATTGTCCGGACAAGATTCAAGTGGTTGGCAGCAGCCATCTTGAATTACACAAGATGGCTGAATTTGAATTACACAAGATGGCGGAAAGAAAAGCGATCCTAATCGTCCTCTCACTGTTATCAAGCCACTTAAATGGCTGAAAAGCAATCCCTGCCATCCTTTCACTGGTGTTAAATCACTCTCCATATTTGAAGTCGATTGGTTCAATAGTTCTCAAGTTATTGGTCGGACAAGAAATGTGTAAAGATCCGACAATGCTTGGATTATACAGGTAACAGAAAAGCAATCTCAACTGTCCTCTCGCTGAGGCACTCTCTAAGTTTGAAATCGATAGGTTCAATAGTTTTCATGTTATTGGTCAGATGAGAAATATGTCAAGATCCAACTGCTGACAATCTTGGATTACACAGGTAACTGACAAGCAATCCCAACTGTCCTCTAAACAATATCAAGATACTCTCCAAGTTTCAAGTCAATCAGTTCAATAGTTAGAGTTATTGGTGTAAATGTGTGAAGATCCAACTGCTGAAAATGCAAGATGGATGATGGTGGCCATCTTGGATTATACAGATAACTCAAAAGCAATCCTAACTGTCCTCTCACTATGTCAAGCGACTTTCCAAGTTTGAAGACGATCAGTTCAATCATTCTCAGGTTATTGCCCGGACAAGATCTGAGTGTTTAAAATTCAAGAGAGCTGACAGGGGCCATCGTGGATAACGCAGGTAACTGCAAAGCAATCTCAACCATCCTCTCAGCAATGTCAAGTCACTCTGCATGTTTGAAGTCGATTGGTTCAATCATTGTCGAGTTATAGTCCGGACTAGATCCAAGTGCTGAAAATCCAAGACATATGAAAACTTGCTTAGGAGTTCATACCTTTGAAGTTGAGGAAATCATAACCAATGTCTAAAAACAATGCAGATGTAACATCAGATAAATATATACTCACCCTACAATTCCTAAAAGGATGAGGAAGATATCCAGGCTCCAAGCAGCCTTGGATAATGACCTGTCAAAAACAAAGAACAGACACTTTTTAAAAGAAAATAAAGTTGATGATCAACACAGTTACAAAATACACATTTCCATCATCAAATCAAACGTTATCATCAGATGTGCTGTTTGAGAACATACAAGAAGACAACTTTCAACTCATCAAGATATTTCTACAGGAGTCTGGTTCATCATGTTTTAAACAAAATCCATGTCCAAAACCAGACACAAGCATGGTGTAAATAAGTTACAATTCATGATTTTCCATAAGATATTCATGTCCTTTTTGTTTGACCTACATTTACCAGGTGACACAGATAATAGATCAAGGTCATATTTTCTTCGATATGAATATGGGCAATGACCAGATGTATTTCTGGTATGAATTTGGGAAGCCATGGTTTAAGCATTGTTAGGCTATGAAGGAGGAGGATTCCAATAAATTGATCATAATTGATAGATGCACAGGACAGCGATATTAATAACCCTAGGTCAAAACTGGCCGAAAACTGAGTGAAACAAGACAAGATGACTTCTCCATTCAGACTGAGAAGCAGCCTTGATGCACCAGACCATATGAAGCATTTAAAATCCTGAGGTGTAAATTCAATCAGAGCATTCGACTCAATCAGAACATACCAAACGACTGTATGTACGATGACGTATTCTCTCAGTAGTTACGTCATCCCTCCTAACATGGTGGGAGGGATGACCAGATACATAGGGCAGCCATTGAACAGCCCACTCATACAGCACATTCGAAATTCAAATTGATTCGAGGTCAATGACGTTTCGTGTCTATCTATAATGAGGTGTAACACACTATGAATACTCACCCTCGGAAGAGTTTTACATGGAAAGCCGCGGGTAGTATGAAGGCGAGAAGACTGCAGCATGTGGCCCCGATCAGTGCCATCAGATGGGCAAAGTTTGGAATCAGGGAGACAACACATCCAGTCAACAACACCAGAGTCAGGCGAAGAACATTCTGAAATACAACAAAAGAATATATAACCTTAGGATAATGTATCTAGTATTATAAATTTCACTGGTAATGTTCAAAAGTAGATAATTAATAAATAATTTCACAGTCAAAGAATTATGAATAGTGAACAAATTCCTTATTTATCATCAATGTTGAGACCAATTACAAACAATTATGATGATGCATCTCCTATTAAAAACATTAAAGTTAGAAATGTACATGCATGTTAATATGGTTAATCAAGAGTGTTCTGTTATTCAATAGCTAATGCTTACTCCGGCACATTTTCGTTGCTCTGCATTTGAAATGAAATGGCCTTCTAATATCTTGACAACTGGGAAGATCATCACTGAAACACAAAACAGAAACAATCTGAGTTTACAAGTCTTAATGATAATTGGTACACAAAGACTTCTCAGCTACTTCATGTAGTACATGTACCTTCGGGTGGTTAGCATACATCTGAAGGGGAGAACCGGTGTGTTCATGTTATCGGAGGGTGAGATTCAGGGTGTTCATGTCATCTGAAGGTGAGTTTCATGTCATCTGAGGAGGGTCAGGGTGTCCACGTCATCTGAGGGGAAGAGCCAGAATGTTCACGGCATCTGAGCGGAAGAGCCAGAATGTTCACGGCATCTGAGGGTGAGAGCCAGGGTGTTCACATTGTCAAGGGGGGGGGGGTGTGAGGTCCAGGGTGTTCATGTCATCCGAGGGCGAGGGCCAGGGTGTACATGTCATCTGAGGGGGAGAACCAGGGTGTTCACGTCATCGGAGGGTGAGGTCCAGGGTGTTTATGTTATCTGAGGGTGAGGGCCAGGGTGTACAAGTCATCTGAGGGGGAGAGCCAGGATGTTCACGGCATCCAAGGGTGAGGACCGGGGTGCTCACATCATCTAAGGGGGAGTGTTCATGTCATCTGAGGAGGGTCAGGGTGTTCATGTCATCTGAGGGTGAGGTTCAGGGTGTTCACATCATCTGAGGGAGAGGGCTGGGGTGTTCACATCATCTAAAGTTGAGGGCCAGGGTGTTCATGTCATCTGATGGTGAGGACAAGATTGTTCACATCATCTAAGAGTGAGGGCCAGTGTGTTCATGTCATGAGAGGGTGAGGGCCAGGGTGCTCATGTCATCTGAGGATGAGGGCCATGCAGGTGTTCACATCCACCGAGGGTGAGGGCCAGGGTATTCACATCATCTGAGGGTGAGTGCCAAGGTGTTCACATCATCTGAGAATGAGGGCAAGGGTGTTCACGTCATCTGGGGGTGAAGGGCAGTGTGTTCACGTCATCTGCGGACGAGGGCCAGGGGGTTCAGATCATCCAAGAGTGAAAGTGTTCACATCATCTGAGGGTGGGAAATTCACGTCATCTGCTAGTGAGGGTGATGGCGTTTACATTATCTGAAGGTGATGGAGTGGGTGTCCGCATCATCGGAGGGTGAAGGTCAGTGTGTTCACGTCATCTAAGGGTGAGGGCCAGGGTGTTCACATCATCTGAGCGTGAGGGCCAGGATGTTCACTTTGAAAGTAATTGTGTTCATAATACTTTTATGTCTCGGAATCATCCTTGTTCTACATGAGGATTTCAACCATTTCTTGGATGGAAGATGGGACTGTAATTATCATCTTCAGTAGGCAAAAGGGATACTTTACACCAGCCATCAAAGTTACATCTGTGTAGTCAGATTTAAGGGTAAACATAGAGAAAGGCCAGGATTGACAAACCAACAGTGAAGAGTCTGGCCCAATATATCAAGAATATACGAAACTAAGAGACACCCACTATAGGTGACGATGTATATATCTGCACAGTATTCAAAAAACAAATTGTTGTCTATCTAATTTGCATAATAATAGAAGACATATTTTGTTCCCTGTTAACAATAAGACTTTGCACACTTTTATTGGAAAAACCAGTTATGACATATAATGATATATAAGCTAAGTCGCTTGAAGATTTTGGAATTGTATGATCAAATTCAAATAAAACGAATTTTATTCACCAAAAACAATAATTTTACCTCCATTTTTACCTCCAACTCTAACCAGGGGAAGGGCTGCGTTGTGTTTAGAATATAAAGGGACAAATTCAAAGACAACACATTTCCCTGCTGGGCTGGCCCCGTTGGGTACTCCCTCCATTTGTGTCTGTGAAAGAGTTGATTTCACATGTCTTTTTCTGCAGACTACTTTCCAAAATGTTTCACATTTATGAGCAGGTATCAAAAATACCTGTGTCAGAGACGTACCTGGATATGTGAAGAATAAGGCCAAACATAGACAACTTTTTACCACCATTGCGATGTCTAGAGATTCACCTGTAAAATATAAAAACACATAATAGATATGCAAGAGGATAACTTACAAACATTGCATTGTCATAAATTAGGTGTCTTGGTGCACAAGATTCAGTAATGGTCCCACAGAACAGCACTGATTAAATTAAGTTTTCTTCTGAATAAAGGAAATCTTTAAAAAAAAAAATAGAGCCTTAGGCACTGAAACAGGGCTATTTAAATGTAAAATAGGCTGTTGGAATAATTCCACTAACTCTTTGATGTTCAGTCCCATGGAGAGGAGCCACACAATTTGTCCAGTCTCATACAATTCTCTCAAGGAACTCTAGTGAATTAGTGTAATTATACATACAAAATATATATTTAAAAAATAACTTGTGATCGATGGGACAGATATTTTTTATGAAACCAACGTAATGAAAGGATAAATAATGTCTTCTCTGCATGTTACCAATATTTGTAAAATATTTTACTTTTTTTTCAGATTATAGAAAGTGTATCCTTCAGCAGTAAATGAAAAAAAAAATGAATATTGAGATACAATGTAAAATGATTCTCATGCTTTGATGGACTGGAGCTATGCTGGGATGCATCTCTCATGGCATCATATTATATACATGTACCTCCTCCTGCCAGTACATCCCCAGTTTGGAAGGTTACAAATTCTGACAATGGTAGTTATATTGTGCTTACTGGCACATGTAGATCACTTTAAATCATGATGACTTGGAGTTTGACCCTATCAATTGACCCTATCCAGCCGTTGACCTAGGTCATGCATGTGTCTGCATCTAAATGGCATAGAGGGTCTGGTGGAGGGGATGTTTTTGTGTAAGTCCCCAAGTTACATACCGTGAATACAATTTCTGCAAGAATGGGAGTCTAGAAAATTAAAATTTCTTGTCAACATGGCAAACATATTATAAGTATGCCTTGAACTATTTTCTTCAGTATATATTAAGTGTACTAAATAAAGTTTTTATCAACCAGCAATTTATGACATCCTTACAGGAAAACTCTCTAAGTCAACCTCTGAGTGGTATCCATTTTGTATTCATGCTCTAAAGCAGAAAAAGCAGAAAATGACATTTGAACATACATAAGTAAACCAGAAAATATTTAACTTCAGTATAGACCAGGTGATACAAAATCTAGCCAAAATATTTGACCAAACTATCTGCAGTAGCTAAATAAATTGAGGACTCTTTTCTTCTGCTCTTCCTCTCAAAGCCTAAAGCAGTTAAATAAACAACCAGTCACCCTGGCAACAGTACCACCTGTGCTTAAGTTTTTACTCACTATAAGACAGAACCATTAGTCCTTCCCTTTTAAAGAAAATGTGAACAATTCTAATGAAAGAAATCAATCCCTTTTAGCTGTTTAATACAAAATCCCCGACTCCCAAGTGTGATCAGTTTTGATCAATTAGAGCTGGATTTAGGCAGAATATATTTTGAAATTGGCTTAAAATTGTGTTATTTTGAAGTATTCAAATTCAGGCCTGGAAACAACTCCACACACCCACCTCTGTTCCATGTCCATCTTTCTATTTCCTTTTGCTCGGGGTCAATTCTGTGTACATGGACGACCAGAAATCCTGGTGCTTGCCTCACCCATTCCTTGTGCTCATGAAGTATTCTACGGCTGCGGACAAAGTTCTGTAGACTCGCAACAGTTCTTCCCCCAAGTTAGTATATTATTTAAAATTTGTCCGAGCATGTAAAACTTTGTACACGAGCACAAGGAATGGATGTGGCAAGCACCAGGATTTCTGGTCCATGTACACGGAATTGGCCCAGGGCAAAGAAAAATAGACAGATGGACAAGGAACAGAGGTGGGTGCATGGAGTTGTTTCCTTGGCCTGAAATTATTAGAGGTCTTAACATAAATTGAGAACTGGAGTTAGTTAGAAGCTTCCATTGGTGAGTAATAAGCCTGAGAGGGCATTCAGGCAATATGAAGATGAGGGGAAATAAAGAAGCTTGATTTTTTGCCAGAGAAATCAGAATCATTTTTGTGTTCATTATACTTGTGTTACCTCAAAATATATCCGAGTGAATATATGAAAACCAGTAAACAGATGTTGATATTGGACACAGAATTGCACATAGATCAGCACTACACAGGTATGTTTGAACACGCTTAAACAAAACAGAAAATGTAAACTAAAAACAACTCACCTTTAGGAAGATTTAATGTGATGATTGGATTGGTGTCCCTACCAAAAGACTACAAAGAGAGAAACATGTCAACATCAGTGAATCATTCATTATCTTGTTAGACATGTCAACGTCGGTGAATCATTCATGATCTTGTCAGACATGTCAACATCTGTGAATCATTCATGATCTTGTTAGATATGTCAACGTCGGTGAATCATTCATGATCTTGTCAGACATGTCAACATCTGTGAATCATTCATGATCTTGTTAGACATGTCAACTTCAGTGAATTGTTCATGATCTTGTTAGACATGTCAACATCGGTGAATCATTCATGATCTTGCCAGACATGTCAACATCTGTGAATCATTCATGATAATGTTAGACATGTCAACATCGGTGAATCATTCATGATCTTGTCAGACGTGTCAACATCGGTGAATCATTCATGATCTTGTCAGACATGTCAACATCGGTGAATCATTCATGATCTGGTCAGACATGTCAACATTGGCGAATCATTCATGATATTGCTAGACATGTCAACATCGGTGTCATTCAGGATCTAGTTAGACATGTCAACGTCGGTGTCATTCATGATCTTATTAGACATGTCAACATCAGTGAATCATTCATGATCTTGTTAGACATGTCTACATCGGTGAATCATTCATGATCTTGTTAGACATGTCAACATCGCTGAATCATCCATGATCCTGTTAGACATGTCAATGTCAGTGAATCGTTCATGATCTTGTTAGACATGTCAACGTCGGTGTATCATTCATGATCGTGTCGGACATGTCAACATCGGTGAATCATTCATGATCTTGTTAGACAAGTCAACGTCGGTAAATCATTCATGATCTTGTCAGACATGTCAACATCGGTGAATCATTCATGATCTTGTTAGACATGTCAACATCGCTGAATCATTCATGATCCTGTTAGACATGTCAACATCAGTATCATTCATGATCTAGTTAGACCGGTCTACATCGATGAATGAATCAGGATCTTGTTAGACATGTCAACGTCGGTGTATCATTCATGATCTTGTTAGACATGTCAATGTCAGTGAATCGTTCATGATCTTGTTAGACACGTCGACATCCATGAATCATTCATGATCTTTTTAGACATGTCAACGTCGGTGTATCATTCATGATCGTGTTAGACATGTCAACATCGCTGAATCAATCATGATCTTGTTAGACATGTCAACATCCCTGAATCATTCATGATCTTTTTAGACATGTCAACGTCGGTGTATCATTCATGACCGTGTTAGACATGTCAACATCGCTGAATCATTCATGAGCCTGTCAGACATGTCAATGCCAGTGAATCGTTCATGATCTTGTTAGACATGTCAGCATCCATGAATCAGTCATGATCGTGTTAGACATGTCAACACCAGTGAATCGTTCATGATCTTGTCAGACATGTCAACATCGGTGAATCATTCATGATCTTGTTAGACATGTCAACATCAGTGAATCGTTCATGATCATGTTAGACACGTCAATATCGATGAATCATTCACGATCTTGTCAGACACTCATCACCAACAGAATGTTTTCAAGGATGTCTTTTCTGTTCAATCAGTTCCATTCAAATTTCAATGATAAGTTTTAACTATCTCTTTCTTTTAAATTCACATCTTAATGAGAAATCGATCCATACAGGGAAGTGTGATTTATTTATCAGAATTATGATTCAATGTGATAACCTTACCATGTATCCACACATCCCAAAAGATATATATAGTCCTGTCACAATCGACAGGGTCAGAATGAAATATCTGCAAAGAGAGATGAAACAATACAGTGAAACCTGTGAATAGCAGCACCTAGGTAAACAAACCAACCTCTAAATACCGGAGTTATCTAAGGTCCCAAGACCTAAATTTAACATGCTTAAAGTATTCTGAACCTTGATGAAACAAAACCGTGTGAAAACCAAAACTATAATCTGGTCCCAATAATGATTGGTTCAAATCTGTGAACATTCAGTTTTGGATTTCTCAAGCTATATTTACAAATGAAGAGACTTACTTTCTAAAGTTGTGTCTAATTCTTTGAGAAACAGAGGCTTCCAGATTCAATATAAGTCCCTGTCCCTGGAAAATAAAAAGAACAAATAATTCTGTGTGTATATAACTTATATTTTAGTCATGTGGTCTTAGTTCATAATCATTCCAAATATTACCAAATAATGAGCTAGCCACATTAGTAAAACAATACTGAAATCAATACCCAAGTACATGTACAATCCAGTTCAATTAACTGCATATCCAGTGACCATTTAATGGCCTGATACTATCATGTAGCATATCCAAACAAACACCTCACCATTCAAAAGAGATAACTTGTTGTAATCTTACCTCATAACAGTACATTGCTATAGCCAAGAAAAATGGAAACCCCTTCAGACGGACCTTCTTAGGATGTATTCTGAAAAGATAATATTGTCATGGGCATCCTCAGCTATAAAATCTTGAATCAATAACAGGCCAGATATTCACCTATGTTACAAGCAAGATACAAGTATATATTTATACAGTCAAAAAGTATCAAAATGTGAGAACTGTTAGACAATTGCACAGGAATACTTATACTATGGTTCCATGTGACTTGACTAAATTAATATAGCATTTACCATCATGTCTTTCTGCTTTGGGACAGGGAGGGGCATGAATGCACACTTTGTTCTAGAACTGATCAAAAACCATAAAGCTCACAATAATCATCCTACTTACTCGATATTATGTAAATGTTCAAAGTCAAACCAGAAAACCACACTGAAGGCCAGAAAAATGGACATCTGAGCAAACAAGCTGAAAAGACAGGCAAACGGTGTGAGTGGGTATGTGTGATGTAAGTTTTAACTTTGCTTTCAACAATATTTCATTCATATCGCGACAAATCAAAAAGGCCAAATAGGCAAACAGATGGAATACTCTGTGTTAGATGTAATACAGGATTCCTGATGCATGGACAGATTTAAAGCAGCATTCCATTTAATAAATTAACAGGTTGAGTGGAGTATTGCTCACTAAATAAGATCTATGATGTCATTCAGCAGAGCTTGTACTATTAGCACACAAGAAATGGAGCTTTGCAAATGCTTGTGCCAGTCACAATCAGGGGAGGTAATATATTATGATTTTCTCGCAGTCATGGGAAATAATGTATTTTGGGTCAATCACAATGATGGGAGACAATACATTATTTCCTGCTCTCAATAACGGGAGATAATGTGTTATGTCCTGGTCACAATCAGGGGAGATAATGTGTTCTGGGCCAGTCGTAATCATAAGAGATAATGTGTTATGTCCTAGTCACAATGAGGGGAGATAATGTGTGATGGACCAGTCACAATCAGGGGAGATAACGTGTGATGAGCCAGTCGTAATCTCAAGAGATAATGTGTTATGTCCTAGTCACAATGAGGAGAGATAATGTGTTATGTCCTGGTCACAATCATGGGAGATATTGTGTTCTGGGCCAGTCGTAATCATAAGAGATAATGTGTTATGTCCTAATCACAATGAGGGGAGATAATGTGTTATGTCCTGGTCACATTCAGGGGAGATGTGTTCTGGACCAGTCGTAATCATAAGAGATAATGTGCTATGTCTTAGTCACAATGAGGGGAGATAATGTGTTATGTCCTGGTCACAATCAGGGGAGATATTGTGTTCTGGGTCAGTCGTAATCATAAGAGATAATGTGTTATGTCCTCATCACAATGAGGGAAGATAATGTGTGATGGACCAGTCACAATCAGGGGAGATAACGTGTGATGAGCCAGTCGTAATCATAACAGATAATGTGTTATGTCCTAGTCACAATGAGGGGAGATAATGTGTGAGGGACCAGTCACAATCAGGGGAGATAACGTGTGATGAGCCAGCCATGGCCTAACTCTATTAGAGAGTTCATTGCCTTGATAAGCTGATGAAAGACAAAATAATTTGGAAGCCCACAATTGTAGCCAAATTCAAACTTTTTTTTACAAAATCATTGTATGAACAGAAAGTGAAGTTACTCATGGGCATTTGGTTGAAAAGAGGAACTTACCTCTGCAGGTGTACTGCACTTGATAAAACATACATGTATAATGGTTTGTTCCTGTTCACTGTTTAAACAAGTATGGATGGGAACTATTTATTATATAAATCATTTAGGATTTGTCTAAAACACAGTCTACATCACAGAATATTCCACCATCTTCGAAGAGGAGAAATACAGACGAAATAATGTGTGATTAGCAAGTCACATACAGAGGAGATAAAATGTGTCCTATCCACAATGAGGCGAGATGTGTTCTGGGTTAGACACAATCAGGGGAGATAATGTGCTATGTACTAGTCACAATTGAGATGTGTGATGAACCAGTCACATTGAAATTAGATACCATATTATGTCCTAGTCTCAATAAGGTGAGATAAAATGTTATGTCCTGGTCACAATGAAAGGCGATACTGTGTTGGCCTAATACCAAAAAAAATGTAGTTCCAATTCGTAGACCCTCTTCTGCCAAAAAAGAGAATTGTTTTCAAATTTCTTTTTTTCTGCCTTTGTTGCAATGGATAATGAAAGGCCAGCGGTAGGTGTTTGCAGTATGATGTCTTAAGTTTCACTGTGAGTTTGATTTCAACTCGGGGTCTAATAAGGTGATGCTTAGAGGAACTATTTGGGTGCCTGCACACTGCTTTCTCAAAGCAGAGAAAAAGGCCAAAAGAAGGATGTCATTCGTATGAGCGCGCATAATTCAAAGTCCAGATGAGCAACACCTGTCAAGATGTTTGTCAGGTTGTAGCACTTGAATTGAAGGTGAATTGCAAAGGCTTTTCAATTTGTAATCTTTTTTTTTTTTGTGGCAATGCTACTGAGAAAACATCATCTGACGAGTTATTTTGAATTTGCGGAGCACATTTTGCTCTAAATTTGCGAATATAACTGTGCTCCCGGAGTTGTGTTCAAAATCGGGATGAAAAAACTCATCACTTATCACCTCTGATTTTCCAATATTTGGCATGGTTCGTGACGTCAGTTGTGCTTTAGTGGAACATCAGGAAAGAGTCGAAGTTGAAAGAAAATGTGTCGGAAATGGGAAGAGTCAAATCAACTGAAAGTTTGAATACTCTTCCAGGAGTAAAGCAGAGACAGCGATCTAAACGACAAAGTGGATGTGCAAACTGAACCGAGTCTCAGTCCCATATCAACATGAGCTCTCTGTCATTTTTTTGAGGCATTTATATTTATGAGGAAGACTTTTTCTTGTTACAAAAATATGACCCCTCAAATCAAAAATCAAACTTGATACTTTCAAATGATCAAAATTCCTAATATCTTGTACGAAAATATAATTTTGGTTTGAGGTGTCATATTTAGTTAAAAGAGGAAGTCCTTCATATAAATAAATGATAAAGAAAAAAATAGGTCAGTGAGCACTTTTTGATGAACCACGAATTCATTTTTATGCAATTGACCATCATAGTTTTTCCCAGGCTGATATTTCAGTCTGTATTCTGCAAGAAAAATATGGTTTTGTATGTTTTGGATTAAAAAATAAAACAAGAGCCTAAGGGGCTTCAATATAGGCCCGTACATCTGGAATTACATTGGTTCAAAGTTCAAGGTCGTTTAATTGCCTTGGTCCCAATTGGTAGCTAGCAATCCAAAGAAAGGTCTAAGATTTGTGCTTATGAGAATGTAACATTTATGACATCTTATATTGAATGAAGGGGCTTAAATCTTGGTAACTGGATGACATTGACAATAGTCAAACAGTAGAAAGTATTAATTTTTCTTCAAATAGATTCCCTTCAGGTCAGAAAATTTTTCTGAAGGAAGAAAAATGTGAAGTGTTCTTCAGTTAATGAACAGAAGTTCAGAAAGGTCCCCTCTCCGAGTTAAAATACTAAATGCATGTTTTTTCTTTCACAACAGTTTAACTAAATGTAGCTGTTTCATACATGTATCAAACAGGGAAGACAACTCCAAAGGACAAATACCATACACATGTAGGGGAGATAATTCTGAATAGTCCAACCTAACATTATTCAATTTTGGGGGACTTGACCTTTGACCTACTGACCTTAAAATGAACAGGGTACATGTTTGCCCAGCGAGTAAGGTGTACCTAATATTTGGTACCAATCCATACCTTGGAACTGGAGATATCGCACAGACAACAAATGTTAATGCATGGATCGACTCAAATCGGATTATATGACCTTGTCTTCAATGGGCATATAAAATGTGACTTAATGATTTCCTGATTTTAGGGTCGGGGACCTTGAGCTAAATTTTGGTACACGACCCATCGTCTCCCCTTAATGTATCTGCAGACACACAAAATCATGATTTTTAATAATTTCAGGATTTGGGGTCACAGTGACCGTGACCTTTGACCTTGACCTACATTTCGATATGTGACCCATCATGCCCCCCTAATGTATCTACCGACACAAAAAAAATAATATTTTTAATGATTTCTTGATTTTGGTGTCACAGTGACCTTTGACCTTGACCTAAGTTTTGGAATGCCACACATCTTTTCCCCTACTGAATCCACTCACAAATAATTAGCAATTTTCAATAACTTCCTGACTTTTAGGCCACACTGACCTTTGACCTCAACCTCCAGTTGGTGTAAGACACATCATCCCCCCCCCCCAAGGTATCCACTCACCAAAAATTGGAACTGTAGATAGAAAACTCTCAATGACATCCCGATTTTTAGGCCACAGTGACCTTTGACCTCGACCTCAATTTTGGTACCGGACACATCGGCTTCACCTAGTGTATCCACTCACAAAAAATTGCTACTATGGATAGAAAACGGTCAGAGATATAGACTGGACACGAATGGTTCAGTGATTTCTTGGTTTTTTTGGTACGCGACACATTGTCTTCCCTCAGGGTATCCACTAACCAAAAATTGGAACTGTAGATAGAAAACTGTTCCAGATACAGACTGGACACGGGGGATGGACAGACGGACATCCGGACGGAAACCGTCATCACATAATACGTCCACCTTTTGAGCAGGCGTATAATAAAATAAATAAATAAAAAATATAAAAGGGACACAAAAAGATTTTTTCACTTTCATGTGAAACATCACACATCCTTTATTTTGACATTTGAGCTATTTTCAAGGCTTTCTTGGGCCAAATGCCTCCAAAACATCCATCATGCTCAGGTTTACGATTTAGCACAAAATAACAAGATTTCTTTTATTATATCTATCGTTTCGTAAATCTCGCTGTTAGACTATTCTTTACGCCATGATCTAAGATGGCACAATTTGCATTATAGGTCTTTCGAAAACTGAATACAAGAGACCTTTTTTGTGCAGGTTACCAGTATTCATTTAAATCAAATTTTCACACAGTATGCCGCACTAAAATTCGTTGAAATATTTTAATTTTTCTGCTTTCGGCAAAAGCACATGTATGGTGAAAGAAGTTAGGAAGATTTATAAATTTTAAAATCTGGCAAGTAGATTTATTTGAGTTTCCACGATATAAATTACTAAATAATAAAAGCGACAAAGGGTGCCCAGTATACCGTGACATAACAAAACACATATCATATTTGTATTCCTGCTTGGGTACGGAAAGAAACAAGGTGTCCGTGGGTGTGGACATCTGTGAAATTAGCGGTCAAATATTGTGAATTTGAGTGTCTTCAGCCCGTGTTACATTCAATCTGCGACATTTATTCTACCACCTTATGATGGAAATTAACAGTTTACCATGTAAACATGTTATTTTACATGTAATAATCCTTTTATTGATGGATGATCATAAATACTAGAATCGGATTCGATGTCAACTGAAAGCATGACTTGCCAAAATGTGCAGAACCACGGATTGATTTTGAGAATTAATGTGTTTCCTGGATGCCAATTTTACTTATTTCAGAACATTGACGGTCTTCATGAGAAATAGTCAAAATATAAAATATAAGAGATTTTGGTCACATGCAGAGAAAACTATAGGAAATTCAAAAAACAATTAGGAATTACAGAAAATATAGAAGTTGCATGAAGGTGTTGTGTGGAGATAATGTGTTATCCTAGCCACAATGAGGGGAGATAATGTGTTCTGGGCCAGTCACAATCAGGGGAGATAATAGATTATATCCGAGTGTCACAGTCAGGGGAGATAAAGTGTTCTTGGCCAGTCCCAATCAGGGGAGGTGACGATACAATCTGGATGCATATTACAACAAGAGCCCAAGGGGCTTCAATATACGCCCGTATATCTGGAATTACATTGGTTCAAATTTCAAGGTTGTTTAATAGCCTTGATTCCAATTGATCTAGCAATCCAGACAAAGGTCTACAATTTTTTGCTTATGAGAATGTAACATATATCACATCTTATATTGAATGATAAACTAAAATGAGCTTAACTCTTGGTAACTGGTTGACCTTGAAGCAAGAGCTGAGAGCTCACATATCCCACACTGAAATCGACAATAGTCAAACACAAGAAAATAGCAGTTTTTCTGCAAATGGATTCCTTTCAGACGAGATAATTTTTCGTGAATGAAGAAGAAAGTGATGAAGTAAACCTTTGTTCTTCAGTTAATAAACAGGTGTGAAGTTCATAAAAGACTCCTTTCCCCGTTAAATTAGTAAATGTATGGTTTTTATTTCACAACAGTTTAACTAAATGAAGCGTTTCAAACATGGGAGACAACTCAACAGGACAATATCATATAAATGCAGGGGAAAGACTTTTGAATATTCCAACAATATTCCAACACATTTAGTCAGCTAAGCTTGATTCAGTTTTGGGGGACTGCGACCTAGACCTTTGACAAATTGATGTCATATGTATGGCTCCACTTTGCCATGCGAGTAAGGTATACTCAAAGTTTGGTACCAATCCATACCTTGAAACTAGAGCTATCGCATGGACAACAAATGTTAATGGATGAATGGACAGAACTCAACATCGCATTACATGACCTCGTCTTCGACAGGCATATGAAAATGTGACTTTTAATGATTTCTTGATTTTGGGGTCACAGTGACCTTGACCTTTGACCTCAATTTTGATACACAACACATCGTCTTCCCTCAATCTATCAATGCACACAAAAAATCATGATTTTTAATGATTTCCTGATTTTGGGGTCACAGTGACCTTGACCTTGGCCTAAATTTTGGTACATAACAAACCGTCTCCCCTCAATTTCTCAATGGACACAAAAAATCATGATTTTTAACAATTTCACGATTTTTGGGTCACAGTGACCTTGACCTTTGACCTTGACCTACATTTTGGTATGTGACTCATTGTGTCTCCTTAATGTATCTACTGACACAAAAAATGTTATTTTTAATAATTTCCTAATTTTGGGGTCAGTGACCTTTGACCTTGACCTAATTTTTGGTATGCATCACTTCATTTCCGCCTATTGAATCCACTCACAAAAAATTAGAAATTTTTAACTATTTTCTGATTTTTCGATCACACTGACCTTTGACCTCTGACCTTGACCTACATTTAATATGCAACACATCGTTCCCCCCTAGGGCATCCACTCACCAAAAATTAGAACTGTAGATAGAAAACTAACAACGATCAATGATTTCCTGATTTTTGACAACAGTGACCTTTGACCTCTGACCTCGACCTTAATTTTGGTACGCGACACATCGTCTCCACCTGGCGTATCCACTCACAAAAAATTGCAACTGTGGATAGAAAACGTTCACAGATATAGACCGGACACGAACACTTCAGTGATTTCCTGTTTTTTATGCCAGTGACCTTTGACCTGTGACCTTGACCTTCATTTTGGTACGCGACACATCGTCTCCCCGTAGGGTATCCACTCACCAAAAATTGGAGCTGTGAATAGGAAACTGTCCCAGATATAGACCGGACACGAGAACCGGACAGACGGACGGAAACCGCCATCCCATAATACGACCGCCTTTTGGGTGGGCGTATAAAAACTGGGAGTTGCATATGGAAGCCTTGATCAACAGAGGTTGCCCTCTCTTCACCCATGTCAAACCGTTTCAAGATATGAACACACAGTACATACCTAGAAATTGCTAAACTGTTGAGGTGTCGTAACAAAGTTAGCAAGTATAAAGGAGGGAGGAGCATCATCAGCCAATGGATCCTGGATGAAGAAAAAAAAACCCATCAAATTAATAAGTATTGAGCAAACAATAAATATTTCTGAAGTCTTTCAAATAATACAAGACTACAATTACGCAGAATTCTCAACCACTGAACAATTCCTTTAAGTTTTGACGAATGCTTTGAATCTAATGTCATCAGCATGACAAACTTTAGAAAGAAGCTGAATAAATTTGCGAAAAATAAAATTGCAATGACAATCAGTACTTACAGTCTCAAGCCTGTTATGTAGTCTGACAAATTTTCTGTTATGAAAATGAGGTAGGCACAGACAAAACCTGTAGATCAAGGGAACAGAAAATATGAATAAAATATGTATAGTATAGTGTTTTCTTAAATCGTAACATGTTTAGGCAGTAATACATTATTTTGATCAAGTTTATTTCACCAGGACATGGTATTACATAGTTATATTTTCATTGTCTTCATGATGTTGAACTCAATATTCAACTAAGAACAGATGTACATGTAGTTGAATGTTGTGTTTTATGCGCTACTGATATATACATGAAGCTATTGATGTGTTAATCAATATAACACACCTGTGTTAATCAATAAATCACACCTGGTGTCATAACACAAACTTCCTTATTCTGGTCTCTCTATTTTAGTGAGGTACTGGTACAATAGGTTAGAGAGAACTACCTCTCTAACATGGAGGTAAAAAAGGTCATTTTTGCTTGATAACTTTTGACTTATTCATCATAATGCTCCAAAATCTTCAAGCGACTTACTTTACATATTATTACATGTTGTAACAGTGGTTTTCCAATGAAAGTGTGCATAGCCTAATTGTTTACAGAGAACAAAATATGTTGTCCATTCTTATGCAAATTAGATGAATTTTTTTCAGTGCCATTCGATGCGGATGTATATGACCATGGTCGCCTATGGTGGATGTCTCTCATTCGATATATTCTTGAATTTATTGGACAAAAATGACCTTTTTTACCTCCATTTTAGAGAGGTGGTTCTCACTTACCTGTGCAATAATAAAAGTATTGTACAGTTATCTCCTGGTGAAACTAGAGGTTCTACTTTGACCCTTGAGTTGCTGCTCTGGCATGAAGCCTATGCTGGTTGTTTTTTTAAGCTCCCCCAACCTCCCACCTTGCCTTGAGTGGGCATATAATTTAAGGGAAAGTGCTATAAAATGAATGTAGCAATGAGTACCCTAAACAAAGCTGCGCATCTAAAAAATATAAATTACAAAGAGGCGATTTTCATTGTTGCAGTAACCCAGTGAGGAGTCGGGATTTATATAGCAATGAGTGGATTGCCGACATCTACAGCGTCCAACCAATGTGAAATACATGTAATTGTGAAGCATCAACTATTTCGAAACTGATCACATTATAGGAAAGATGCAAAACATACAAAGAGCCACACCTATAGTATACATGCTGTACCGTATAGAAGTTTCATGCATCTGCCTTCATTAGTTTTCAAGATATGGAGTGAACAAAAATTGGACAGACAGATAAGCACATTTTGCATGGACCCACGCAAGCACTAGCTCACACCAAAACCTAATTAGATCATAAGGCCATTTCAATGAACCTTCCATCCAAGTTTGGTGAAATTTCATCCAGTAGTTCTCCACATATCTTGTACACAAGAGTAGTCCTGTACATACATGTAACAAAGCTGGACATCAGAAACAGATGGATGCACGCAAACAAACCAAAACCTAATCAGATGAGGAGGCCATCACAATAAAGCTGCCATCCAAATTCGGGGAAATTCCATCCAGTAGTTCTTCAGATATTTTACAGACAAGGCTTGTCTATACATGTACAAGTAGACAGATGGATGAACACCAAACACTCGCGCACACCAAAACATAATAGGATGCGGAGGCCATTCCAATAAAGATTCCATCCAAGTCTGGTAAAGTTCACCAGAGGCCATCACGATGAACCTTCCATCCAAGTTCGGGGAAATTCCGTCCAGTAGTTCTCCAGATATCTTACAGACAAGGCCTGTCTATACATGTATAAGTAGATGGACAGGCAGACAGACAACATTCCCTGACGAACGCATGCATGCATATCGAAACCTGAGATGAGCCCATTGCAATGAAGCTTCCACTCAAGTTTGGCGAAATTCCGTCGAGTAGTTCTCCAGATATCTTGCAGACAAGGTCTGTATATACATGAATAATTAGATGGACGGATGGACGATGGACATGGATAAATGCACACACACACACCCAAACGTAATCAAATGAGGGGGCTATCCCAATGAACCTTCCATCCAAGTTTGGAGAAATTCTGTCCAGTAGTTCTTCAGATATCTTGCAGAAAGGGCCTGTATATACATATACATGTACAAGTACATGGACAGATGGACGGACACCGAACATGGACGAACGCACACACAAACCAAAACCTAATCAGATGAGAGGGCTATCCCAATAAAGCTTCCATCCAAGTTTGGTGAACTTCCATCAAGTAATTCTCCAGATATCTTGCAGATAAGGCCTGTATATACATGTACAAGTAGATGAACGGACGCACGGACACCGGACACGGATGAATGCATGCACACACACCAAAACCTAACCAAATGAGGGGGCTGTCCCAATGAAGCTTCCATCCAAATTTGGTGAAATTCCGTCCAGTAGTTCTCAAGATATCTTGCAGACAAGGCCTGTATATACATGTACAAGTAGATGGATGGACGGACAGACAACGGACGAATGCACGCACACACACCAAAACCTAATCAAATGAGGGGGCTATCCCACTGAAGCTTCCATCCAAATTTGGTGAAATTCCATCCAGTAGTTCTCAAGATATCTTGCAGACAAGGCCTGTATATATGTACAAGTAGATGGACGGACGGACGGACGGACACCGGACACGGATGAATGCACGCACACACACCAAAACCTAATGAAATGAGGGGGCTATCCCAATGAAGCTTCCATCCAAGTTTGGTGAAATTCTATCTAGTAGTTCTCAAGATATCTTGCAGACAAGGCAAGGGGACGGACAGACATCCATCCATCCATCCAGACAGACAGCACAAACACTAGATGTCTCCCCACAACATAGTTGGGGGAGACATAATGATTTAGGATGTCAAAAAGAACTATTCACAGCTCTATAGATGTTATCGATTTTTCTTTGCTTCAGTATTTCAGGATACATGTACTTTCCATTTGAGTTATTTTACTATTTGCCATTGAGATGGAGATTCAGAAGTCTATATTATAACTCACAAACTGAAAGACTTAAATGCCATGACAAACACCGAATACTAAGCAGAACAAGCAGCCAGAGGATGCTAGGTCCCCCGCCGAAATGGCAGCAATATTTTTTAGCATTGTTGGTCTCAGGGGATATACATGAGGGAGGCAACTGCTGCTTCATAGGCGTTGGATGTGGAAGCGTCTTTCTGCCTTCCCAAGTTTTAAGATCAACTCAGAACGATTGACTGAAAGTTGATTGCTTCTGTGATATAGTTTCCATGCAGTGAAGCACCGAGAAGCATCCCCAGTGACATCTCAAGGCATTATCTGCAAACCAAATTTGACGAGAAGCTGAAGGCATCAACCTGTTGCCCGGAAACCAAATTTTAAATTGCCACCAGTTGTCGCCATCTGTAGGTGCAAGTGAGCGAAATGCAATCCCAAGCATCATCTCATGGCATGGTAGCCTACATGTATTAGCCTATAGTATCTTCTACAGGGGGCCAATGATCGGCTGATACAGCAACAACAACATTTTCCCAGTTAGACGGCAGATTTTGAAATCAAAAACGAGGCCGCGCTATGTCATCAGTCAACTGAGACAGTCGCGTGGTTGTGTATGAAGATTGGGGAGGGTATTATCTAAATAGTGATCCAATGAAAATGCTCGTATTAGTTTAAAATGGCGGAGTCGAATGACCAATCACTGAACGGAAGACAGCTGGAACAGTACGTTGACACTGTCTGTTAATACAGGGGGCGTCGGAAGCAAATTCAAAGTGGTACGGCCACTATCATTGCACTTTAGGTGAGGATCCAGGGGCCGCCCAGGCCCCAGATGCTTCTGGGGTCTAGATCGCCGAAGAAGCGTTCTGAGCGATTTCTGGCGTCAATCAAAATCACTCTTCATTGAAGTGTATTTGTAGTTCTTTCCTAACCCTTTTACCATGAAAACGCAATCGATGGTGGTTTTCTGCGATGCTGAATTAAAAAAATTGTGTATAGTATAGTACTGTATCCTAGGCACATCGTGTAGAAGTAACCGAGATGATGCATCGATAATGTATACCAAATTTTACATTGAGCATTTGAACAGTGTCAGAGATAGAGATCATTAATGATTTTACATAAATTAAAGATGGTTGCCCATCCTTCCCGTCACTCAGAGGAACTAATGTGGTTATTCATTAATGCAAATCTCTTCATACATCGATGCTGTAAATCAAGTTTCGTATAGAACATTTGAATGGTATCAGAGATAAACATCATTAAAGATTCTGAATAAATTAAAGATGGCCGCCAAGATTTCCGCCCAATCAGAGAAACCAGATCTGTCATTCATCGTAAGTCTCTTGATGCATCAATGATGTATACCAATTTTACACTGAGCACTCCAACGGAATCAGATATAGAGATCATTAATGATTTTGCCTAAATTAAAGATGGCCACCAAGGTTTTCAGTCAATCAGGTCCCGATTCAAAGTATCTGGATGTATCGATGATATATACCAACCTTCATATAAAACAATTGAATGGTAACCGCGATATGGAGGCTATCATTATCGATTTCGCATGAATTAAAGATGGCCTCCAGGGTTCCCAGCTAATCAGAAAAGCCTGTTTGATAATTCGTTGAAAGTTGCTTGATGTATCGATGATGTATATCAAATTTCGTATTGAACAGTTGAATGGTTTCCGAGATATGGATCATTATCCATTTTGCATGAAATTAAAGATGGCTGCTAAGGTTCCCACCCAATCAGATCCCAATTCTATAGGCTTCTGGTCCTTGACTAGGTAGAAGCCTGAATTGCAGAGCAGCACCTAAAAGGTGAAAAAAAGTGGACCTCAGCCTGTTTTTTTAATTAAAGTAGGATCAGGGGCTGCATCTGGGAGGTGGTTGATTTGGAAAGCATATAGGCGCCAAAACTCAAAATGCGACAAAAGCGAAGTGTTGTTGTTCAATTTGAAAGGATTTCTGAAGGAAATACTCCTAGAAAAAGCTTCTGGGAGCCTCAATATTGATCCGATTGCATAGCTGGGTATTGAATTTCATGTTAATAAACCTCTGTTTTGTGATTGATCACAGGCTCTTTGCGCCAAAATTCACTTAAAAAAATTGGACCCTCAATAATGAATTACGAAAAGGAACTGGGAGTTTGGGATCGGAACCTGCAAAAAATCCCAAGGGGGGGCATAAGCTCCAGGTATGCAAACTGATTCAAAATTGCGCACAGTCAGGCTAAAAATGGGCTCTCCTAATCACTCTTTTTACATAATTTCCAAGGTACAGTAACATGTTTGGTGACAAAAATTGAAACATTATGTTGTACCAGTTAAATGTGTGGACACAAATATGGTTCATGCAAAAGTTTTAGGATAAATCATATGATGTAAAATAGAATGATTTAACAGCAAAATTGAAGAAAAATGTTGTCCTTC